>LCZG01000086.1:18771-38040 GCA_001483325.1 Huntiella savannae
GAAATATACCCATGCACATGGACAACGGCATTATTCTCATCACAGAGAATCTCATGGCTAGCCTGTGGCATATACGTTCAAAGTACAAAAGTATCCGTCTATGGGTTGACGCGCTTTGCATAAACCAGCGGGACGACGAAGAAAAACAGCAGCAGGTCGGAAGAATGCGGGACTTTTATTCGCACGCCGATGGTCTGATTTCTTGGCTTGGACCAGCTCAGTCAGAGACTATTTCTGTGTCACGCGATATAAACCGCCTTTTCCAAGCCTCGCTGAAATGGAGAATGTGCATACACACCCGGCGACGTGTACTGAAGGCATTCATAAGTGTGAACTGGGTAAACCTGCGACCTATCTTTGATAGTACGTATTGGACACGCATGTGGATCATCCAGGAAGTTGCCACACGCGAGAGATATAGAGATCTCGTCTTGTTGTATGATGGCCGGTTAGACAAATCCCGATATCGTCGAGTAAAGTCAAAAACACAGTGGCCCAACATGAATTGCCATAGACCAGACTATCTACTATATGGCAAATGTAAAATATCTCTATGGTCCATATTCATGATTAGTCAGGCCCTTGAAAACTTCAAGTCAGACCCTGACATGACTCAAGAAAGGTATAAACTGCCAAGCGTCAACTTTAACACCGATATTTTCATGGCAAGAATGGTCGGCTTTACCAACACCATTGATCCATCAACGTACAAGTTGATAAATCGACTCAAAGATTATGTAAAGTACCCCAAAAGCTTTGCGTTGGCATATAGTCAATCTAGCGAAGGCTTTCGGGTAACACAAAGTCGCGACCGTCTTTTCACACTTGCTGGGCTCTACACGGATTTCAACATCGTCGTGGACTACAAAAAACCAGATACTGAGATTGTGTTGGACATTGCCGAGAAGATTCTTGAGTCTCTTAAAGAGGAAGACCAGCCGGGGTTCCTGCCCATGGAAAACCACCAGTTTCGGCCGTCATTACAAGGGAAATTATCCAAGGCTGATGTGTTGGTGTCTTGGGTCCCATATGGTATGACCGTGATCCATCCAGGGAAGACATACTCCGCCGCCTTTTTCCGAAGATGCAGTTATGAATTTATCGGATCAAGAACGGACACGTTTGAAAATGCGAGGTTCGTCCGCGGTCCAAGCGGAGTCAGACTGTCTACTTCGTGTATGTACCGAACAAAGATTGTCAAGTTCTTTGAACGGGGACAAGACCAAGAGCTCAGAGAGGCCATGGCAGCTCGTTTTGGGGGAGACCAGCTTGATGACGAAGGACTGCATAGGCTACTCGACTGGCTAGGTTGGAATCCATGTAACTCATATTGGAAACGAGTCTTGAAGCAATATTTGGATCTCCAAGGATTCAAAAGTGTCGTAGATGCTGAGACACTTGTTCAAACCTTTCGTTGGATGTCAAATGATTTCGACCATAACTATGGGGTCTTATCGGATGGAAATCTATTTGTGGGTTGTGAGTATAGTCGAATTGGCGATGAGGTAGTTCTCGTGGAGGGCTTTCACGATGCTTTCATAGTACGTCAGAAGAATGAAGATGGGGATGTCATGTTTGTCGAACAGGCTCGCTTGGTAGGAATATACCATTCACAAGTCATCACTGACTGGAGGGAGGAAATGGTTATGGTTTAGAATGTATTTGCATGGTAGATCATGGTGGCAATTTTTGAAAATGTATATCTCTGAACATGTGTGACTTGATTGAGTTTGAGGGGAAACCGGCCTCTTGTCTAAATACATGGAATTACTTGAATCCATTGAATACTCCTTGCTGAAGTTGGAAGTCACTTATTTCACAATTGTTTCCTTGGAGGGAATGAACCGCCATATGTCTTGTAAGACGACACACTTTCAACATCAAGCCTTCCAAACGTGAACTAGTAGTGATCTTATACCAGGGGTGACATAATACTACCCTTGCCCAATCATGGGACACAGGGAGAGTTACCAGACACGGGTTAATCGATGCTATGGCCTCGGTACCGCCGGATAGTCTTGTTCTTTATTGTGTGTAACTTAAGAAGTCTTTTCTTTGTCATGTTATCAGAAAGACAGCACGAAAGCTGCTTGTTCATCATATCTTGGGCGCGATCGAGGGAAGCCCTCAGGTGCCGAAGAGAGATATTGGCGCTCATACTCCCGGGGATTTACAAGTAGGTGAGAATGCTGTTGCTCGTTTTTGGCTTATGCACTAGGCTGGTCATATGTTCCGTAAAGTCCCAGATGAGATCTTCTTTGAGAAGTGTGAATATACCCAGCTCGGAGATACATCACCTAGAAAACAAACGAAGATGAACAAGTTATATACATCGAAAACAGCCCTTTAATCGGCTGACAACATCGGGAGCCACAGTGACAACCCCCAATATACCAAATCTATCTACTCCCTCTCGCCATTCTTTCCAAATTCTTCAAAGCCTCATCATACCTTCTCCTTTCATCCTCGTCCAAATCGCCCTTCTCATCACCAATCCAGACTCTCTGGACCTTCTTTTCTCCTCTATCAACGTCCTTGCCCTTACCAATAACACCCCAGAACCAACCACTTTCTCCATCTCCAATGCAACTCCATGCTACACCGTCTTTACCAGCACGAGCTGTCCGTCCAACACGGTGGATGTATCCTTCTAGAGAGGCCGGAAGGTCATAGTTGATTACATGGTCGAGACCGGGTACGTCAATACCACGGGCGACAAGATCGGATGCCACGAGAATTCTTGTTGTCCGTGCCGAAAAGGCGGATAAGAGCTTTCTACGCTGTGATGATGGAGTTGATGATGTGAGCGTTGTGAGTAATGGCTTAAGCTCAGGATGTAACAAGCCTAAGAGTGCTGTTAATCTTAACGCCGTCTCGTTGGACTTTGTGAAAATCAGGGTTAATGGGGTATATGACTCTGCGGTAAGAGGTTGAGGGCTGATCAACCGTAGGATATGCGACAAGAGTAACGGCTTCACAGCGGGGTCTCGCACCCTAACAGCCTTCTCAGCAAGTCCAGAAGGCAAAGTATGACGAATTGCCACATCTGTCTCATGGGAACTTTCCAGTACTACCATGCGTGGCTTAACAAGTTTCAACCCCGATAAAACACCCAAATCCCTAGTTAACGTGGCTGACAAGACCACCTTTCTAACATTTTCACCCGCGATATGGTCACGGGCTGAGAAGACTCCTCCATCCGCATTAATCCTGTTAATCAACAGCGGAAGCCAATTCTGGAAAGACTGTGCAAGAAGCTTATCAGCTTCATCTACAACGAGCCACCGGAGATGGGAAAGTGTGAATCCAGGTGTGTGCTTAAGGTGGTCTACCAGACGACCAGGGGTACATATGAGGATATCCACTCTGGAGGTATAACTTGCCGAAGCCTCCGCCAGCAGTCTGGCTTCTTCCTCTTCATCCAACGAGACATCCGGCAGAGCTATGTCCTCTGTGTATAACTCCTCCTTTGCGACAAGCACGCTCTGCTCATACTTCAAGCTTTGATTTCCCACGGAAACACCCACACGCACCCTCTTTCCATTGCCTTCAAATGCCCCGGCACACACCTCGAACGCTTCCGCCGCCTGCCTTACCAATTCACGCGTAGGAAGGACAACTAGGCCACGTAACCTCGTCACCACACACCGGCTAACATCCCTGACAATCGGCACAGCATACGCCATCGTCTTTCCAGATCCCGTAGCAGCCGCAACCAAGACATCACCCTTGACTATCTTTGCAGAACCACTTAACAATGGGATAACAGCCGTCTGCACCGCAAAAGCCCTGGCATATCCCTTCTCCTTAAGCACATCAACAGCCGCTCCCTCAACACCCACATCCACCCAATCCTTCTCCATCCCCGCATCAACTCTAATCGGCCTAGCCAACCACCCCGGCAACGTCTCAAAGCCCGGGGTGGCATCATCCTCCGGAATTTCCGGCTGCGGAAGTGGTGCTAGCCCGTGAACCTCCTCTGGCTCTTCCGGCTCTACAGTCTCCGTAGTCTCGGTTATCGGCAGGGAAGCTGCTAGTTTAAGTGACTTTTCAAAGCGGCTGCGGATAGAGGCGTGGCGGTCGGGGATTCCCGAGGGCTGTGGGGACGGTTCCTTTGCTTTTCTTATCTTTTCGCGTTTGGGCGGTTTGGGGGTTATTACTGGTGAGGCTGGCGGGTCGAGATCCATTGCGTTGGGGTCGGGTTGTGGGGAGTTGGAGTTGGAGTTGGAATCGGAGTCGGAGTCTGAATCAGAAGAGTCGGAGGAGTCGGAAGATTCGGGCGCTTGGGGAGACGTCTTTGTCGCAGGTTCGTCGTCGGACTCATCGCTGGAGTCGGAACTAGATTCTGACTCTGATTCAGAAGAACTTGAAGAGTCGGGAGCTGGTGGCGCGGTGGTCTTAATAACCGTCTTTTTCACCGGTTCATCTTCGCTCGAGTCGCTAGATTCCGATTCGGATTCCGACTCAGAAGAGCTTGAAGAATCCGCCTCTGGTGTAGCGATCTTCTTCACGGGTTCCTCTTCACTATCGGAGTCACTACTAGACTCATCACTTGACTCATCACTCGACTCATCAGAGGACTCCTCACTCTCAGTATCCTTCTTCACTCCCCTCAACATCTCCTCTAATCTCCGTCTCTTCCCACTCTTCTCCACCCCAACACCCCGTTTGCGCACTTCCCTCTCCGAGTCACTATCCTCTTCATTATCTCCTGCTATCCGTCTCCGGATGACTCCCCTTTTAACCCCTTCACTCTCTCCACCAACGACCGTCGCTCCACCAGGCGTCCATCGTGCGTATCCGAATCCGTTTGTCGCGCTGAGTGGCTTTTCCTCTGCTTCTTCTGCTCTGGGCGCGGATGAGCTGTCGTTTGACGTTGGTGGAATCCAACGCGCATACATTTTAATGGTCGTGTTTGCGTAGTTGCGGAGAACGTAAATGATCTTATTAGGCCATCTACACTGCACAATACACTTGCCTTCTCTTTTCTGCCATGTCTCACCGCTAAAAAATTAAATCCCAAATTCATCACCAGGATCCACAATCTTATCATTGGCCCCACTTTATTTCAACGCTCTGTACTACACTCATCATGTACAACAACTGTATAGTATCAACAAAATAATTGCATAAATCGGTACATATCTTACTATAAAAATACACGCTGTAAAAAATCCCACCTCCTCTCTAAGCAGAAGCCGCAATAGTCTTCATAACAACCTCTCCACTGTGCTTCACAATACCACCGGTGACTGGTAACTCACTGTTACCCTCCAAGAACATGTCAATCTCTCGCGCGCATTGGCGACCTTCATTGATACCCCAAACAATCAAAGACTGTCCTCTTCTGCAATCTCCTGCCGCAAATACTCCCTTCATAGAAGTCGCATAACTATGCTTAGCAGTCTTGACATTCTTGCGGGCATCCTTCTCAATACCATCGCCCAAGACACGCTGCTCGGGTCCCAAGAAACCCATAGACAATAACACCAAATCAGCAGGGAAGAATTCTCTAGAATCTTCCAACTTCTTCATGTCCCACCCGCCCTTGGCAGTACGAGTCCATTCAACACGCACAGTGTTAATACCCTTGACCCGCCCGGAACCGTCATCAACAAACTCTTCAGACATAATGCAGAACTCGCGAGGGTCCTTGCCCATGTGTTGCTTGACCTCAGAGTGACCGTAGTCAACACGATATACACGAGGCCACTGTGGCCACGGGTTATCACGAGCACGCTCATCCGGAGGCTGAGGCAAAAGCTCAAAGTTGATGACAGACTTGGCTCCGTGACGAACTGAAGTTCCGATACAGTCGTTGCCAGTATCACCACCTCCAATGACTACCACATTCTTACCCTTGGCCGAGATATAAGCATCATCAGCAAGCTCGGAGTCAAGAAGCGACTTGGTGTTCTTGTGAAGGAACTCCATAGCAAAGTGGATACCTTCAAGGTTACGGCCCTTAGCAGGGAGATCGCGAGGAACAGTCGAACCCGTGGCCAAGACGACAGCATCATGTTCGGCCCGAAGACTGTCCAGAGTCACATCGCAGTCCTCATTGCCAACAGCAACACCAGTCTTAAAAATGATGCCCTCAGCAGCCATAAAATCCGTACGACGCTTGACAATCCGCTTATCCAGCTTCATGTTTGGAATTCCGTACATGAGCAGACCACCAGGGCGATCAGAACGCTCGTAAACAGTCACCAGGTGGCCAGCCTTGTTTAGCTGATCAGCACAGGCAAGACCTGCAGGTCCAGATCCAATGACAGCCACAGTGCGACCAGTCCGTACAGCCGGGGGGCGAGGAACCATCCATCCCATGTCAAAACCACGGTCAATAATGGCACACTCGATAGACTTGATGCCAACAGGCTCTTCATTGATACCAAGAACGCAAGCACCCTCACATGGAGCTGGGCAAACACGACCAGTGAACTCAGGGAAGTTGTTGGTCATCAAAAGTCGATCAAGAGCATCCTTCCACTGGCCCTGGAACACCAACTCGTTCCACTTGGGGATAATGTTGGAGATTGGGCATCCAGTCTCAGATTGGCAGAACGGAACACCACAGTCCATGCAACGAGCGGACTGGTACTTGAGCTCTGTAGCGTCCAAGCGATGGCTGATCTCAGCCCAATCCTTGGTGCGGCTCTTGGGGGTCCGGTACTTTTCGGTACGCCGGCCATACTTCATGAAGCCACGAGTCTTGTCAAGAACCAAAGCACGCTTTTTCTCTGCCGCGCCATCAGTGATAGCCTCCTCGAGATCCAGCAAAGCCGCAGCATCGGCCTTCTTTTTGGCAGCAGCCTTCTTATGGACAGGCAGAGAGTATTGTGCCCGACGCTCCTCAGCAGCCTTGGCAGCCTCTTCAGCAAGAACACGCTTGTAATCCACGGGCAAAACCTTTACAAAGCGACCGAGAGCCCGGTTGAAATCAACGAGCACCCGGGCAGCCCGCTCTGATCCAGTGTAGTGGTGATGGTCTTCAACGAGTCCACGCACAAAGCCTATCTCGCTTGGCTCGGTAATAGGGCCCGCTTCCACCATCTCAGTGTTGAGCTTAGAGAGGAAGTCGCCATCTAGATCAAGTACGTAAGCAATACCGCCAGACATGCCGGCAGCAAAGTTACGTCCAGTGCGTCCAAGAATGACCACCCGTCCACCAGTCATGTACTCACAACCGTGGTCACCGACGCCCTCCACGACCGCCGTGGCACCGGAATTTCTGACGGCAAAACGCTCAGCGGCAACACCACGGAAAAAGCATTCACCGCTAGTAGCTCCATACAAGCAAGTATTGCCAATGATAATGTTGTCTTCAGCCTTGAAAACGGAACTACGGGGAGGGTAGATCATCACCCGACCACCCGATAACCCCTTACCAACATAGTCATTGGCATCACCTTCAAGCTCCAATGTAACGCCCGGTGCCAAGAATGCACCGAATGATTGACCGGCCGATCCCTTGATGTTAACGTGGACCGTATCATGGTGAAGGCCTGTCTCGCCGAACCGCTTGGAGATTTGGTACGACAGTGATGTTCCCATGGCACGGTCAGTGTTGACAATGTCACACTCCACGCGGCAAGGCAGGCCCTTGTCTAAAGTGAGCTCAGCCTCCGAGATAAGCTTGTTGTCAAGGCGGACATACAAGCGGTGGTCTTGCTTGCGAACATTGAAAGTTGCCACTCCGGGACGCAACTGATGCGCCGGAGTCAAAAGAAGAGATAGATCAACATTCGCCGTCTTGCGGGTCCGCAAGTCATCACGAACTTGTAGGCACTCAACACGGCCAACCATTTCGTTAACAGTCCGGAAACCAAGTCTCGCCATGATGGCACGCATCTCGTTAGCAACGTAGTAAAAGAAGTTGATCACATGCTCAGGGGTACCCTTGAACTTGGCCCGAAGCTCGGGATCCTGTGTAGCAATACCAACAGGGCAAGTGTTGAGATGGCACTTGCGCATGAAGATACAGCCCATGGCGATCAATGGAGTAGTAGCAAAACCCCATTCCTCTGCTCCAAGAAGACAAGCCAAAGCTACATCACGACCAGTACGCAACTGACCATCCGTCTGGACAACCACACGGCCACGTAAATCGTTGAGAACCAGAGTTTGGTGGGTCTCAGCAAGACCTAACTCCCAAGGCAAACCGGCGTATTTGATACCTGTCCAACGTGAAGCACCAGTGCCACCATCGTGACCGGAAATCAAAATGTGATCCGCCTTGGCCTTGGCTACACCCGACGCCACAATTCCGACACCAACTTCGGATACTAACTTGACTGAAACACGGGAACGGGGGCTGGCACACTTGAGATCATAAATGAGTTGCTTGAGATCTTCAATTGAGTAAATGTCGTGGTGAGGCGGAGGTGAAATCAGACCAACACCAGGGGTTGAATGACGGGTCCGTGCAATTGACTTGGAAACTTTGTGACCAGGAAGCTCACCACCCTCGCCGGGCTTGGCACCCTGAGCCATCTTGATCTGGAGCTCGTCAGAATCAGCAAGGTACGCTGAAGTCACACCAAAACGACCCGAAGCAACCTGCTTGATGGCAGACCGCATCGTGTCACCATTTTCCATGACCTCAGAACGCTCAGGATCCTCACCACCTTCACCTGTATTACTCTTGCCACCAAGACGGTTCATCGCAACAGCCAGGGTCGAATGAGCTTCCATCGAAATAGAACCATATGACATAGCGCCAGTGCAGA
Source organism: Huntiella savannae (assembly GCA_001483325.1). Taxonomy (NCBI): domain Eukaryota; kingdom Fungi; phylum Ascomycota; class Sordariomycetes; order Microascales; family Ceratocystidaceae; genus Huntiella; species Huntiella savannae. The sequence goes on from LCZG01000086.1 coordinate 27,501, forward strand.
AACGCCGCACGATCTCAGTCCATGGCTCAACTTGGTCAATTGGCACGGGTGTGCGCTCCTCAAATTTGAAGTCAAGAAGACCACGAAGCGTGCAGTTCTTGATCTCTTCATACTGCGCACGACTGTACGCTTCATATGACTTATCATTCTTGGTGCGAACCGCATCTTGAATATTGGCAATGGCAGTCGGGGAGTTAATGTGAGCTTCACCGCCACGACGCCAGTGGTATTCACCCGACTCGGGTAAACCAGCAGTCGATACAGTGACACGCGACGGGAAGCCACGCTCGTGCAACCGGAAAGCATCCTCGGCGATCAACTCAAAAGTTGATCCTTTGATACGAGATGCCGTACCCCGGAAGCACCGCTCAATGACCGAATCATCAAGGCCAAGAGCCTCAAAGATTTGCGCACCCTTGTATGACGCAAGCGTCGAAATACCCATCTTGGACATGACCTTCAGAATACCACCATCGCACGAGTGCTTGTAGTTGTGAATCAGCTGGTCGTCCTTGAGCTGCTTCTTGATGAGACCCTCGCGGTTCAGCTTCAGAATACACTCCATGGCAAGATATGGGTTAATACCGTCGACACCATAGCCCAAGAGGACACACATGTGGTGCACTTCTCTGGCTTCGGCAGTCTCTACAATAATGGCAGCCATAGAACGCCACTTGTTGCTGACCAGGTGGTGGTGAACCATACCAGATGCAAGCAATGTTGACACAGCTACACGGTCCTTGTTGACGTTGCGGTCAGACAAGACAATGACTCGGTTCTTGTTTTCAATGGCCGAAGTGGCTTCACGGCAAATTTTGTCCAAGTGTTTGATATAACCGCTAGTACCAGACGACTTTGGGAAAGTGAGATCTATCGTCTTGACCGTCCACTCAGGAAACTGCTTGCCCATGTTCTTGATGGCATTGAACTCGGGAATGGACAGAATAGGGCTGGGAAGGAGCAATCGGTTGCACTGCTTCGAGTCCATTTCAAGCAAGTTTCCTTGTGGGCCAACATAACACTCCAGGGACATCACAATCGACTCACGGATGGGGTCAATAGGAGGGTTGGTAACCTGAGCGAACAGCTGACGGAAGTAGTCGTACAAAAGACGGGGGGCATCCGTCAAGCATGCCAATGGTGCGTCGTTACCCATGGAGCCCAAAGCTTCCTTCTCATCTGACGCCATAGGGGCAAGCAACAGAGAGACTTGCTCATGGGTGTAACCAAAAGCCAAAAGGCCAGGGTCTTTTTGGATGGAGAACTCATCAGGCTTGGCAGCCAGATCGACGGTCGCACCAACCTTATCCACGACCTTGGTCAGGGTGATCAGCTCCTTGTCTAGCCATGATCTGAAGTCGTGGCGGTTGGACACCGCTTCCTTGAGCTCTTTGTCATCGATGATGCGCCCAGCCTTGGTATCGACCAAAAGCATACGGCCCGGCTGGAGACGGCCTTTTTGGATGACTGTCTCGGGATCGACAGAGATCGCGCCAACCTCGGACGCACAAATGATACGATCATCATCCATGACGTAAAAACGGCAAGGGCGCAGACCGTTACGATCCAAGTTGGCACCACAGAACCGGCCATCAGCGAATGTGAATAGAGCTGGACCATCCCATGGCTCCATCTGGCAAGCTGCCCATTCGTAAAATGCCGCCTTCTTTGGGTCCATCAGCTCGTTGCTTTGCCATGCTTCCGGCACCATCAGCATAACGGCTTCCGGCAGGGACATTACACCGTTGATAGTGAGCAACTCGAGAACATTGTCAAAGGCTGCAGAATCAGAACCACCCTCTTCGACCACAGGGTACATGAGCTCAAGCTCCTCCTTGAACACATCCGACTGCATGATACCTTCACGGGCTCTCATCCAGTTCTTGTTGCCACGCAAAGTGTTGATTTCACCATTGTGTGCAGCCCACCGTAAAGGCTGAGCACGATCCCATGAAGGGAAAGTATTGGTTGAAAACCGAGAGTGCACAAGTGCAAAGTGGGCCTCATAATCGGCGTTTACGAGGTCATGGTAGTATTGGTACACCTGAACAGGCGCCAACTGTCCTTTGTAGACAATGTTTTTGTTGGACAGCGAGCACAGGTAGAACCAGTTTTGCAAGCCAATCGTGTGGGTGGCCCGCTTGCGCAAGACAAATAACTGGCGCTCAAACAAGCGCTCATCAAACTTTTCAGGCTCGGGAACAGTGGGAGCATTGCCGGTAGCGCCGTATGCCTCGGTGAGAACTACAAACGGCTGCATAATAATAGGCTCGCGAGACTTGGCAGCGGGTCCGAGTAGAGACGAGTCAACAGGTGGTCGTCTCCAGCCGAGAATGCGCAGACCTAATTCCTCGGCCAACGCCTCAAGCTGGGCCACAGACTCTTGGAGGGTCTGCTCATCAGGTTTGAAGAAAAGATTACCGACGGCGTACTGGCCTGCGGCGGGTAACTTGATGTTTTGGTCACGCTCGAAGTTCTTGATAAAGAACTTGTGGGGGATAGAGGTCATGACACCAGCACCATCACCGTCACGGGCATCAGAGCCGACGGCACCACGGTGGGTCATGTTGCACAAAAGGTTTCGAGCTAAGAATATCATGTCAGATTTAGTGCATCATTATAGGAGCGAAACATTAGTTAGTCTTACCATCGCTGACAATTTTGTGGCTGGCTTTACCCTTGATGTGGCAAGCAAATCCAACACCACAGGCATCTTTTTCGAGATCGGGATCGTAGAGACCCTGTTTCACCGGGAGAGCGCCAGCCCAGGAGCCGTTGTTTTCGGTCTGGTAATCATAAGGAACGTATTGATCGTGTTGGGCCTCCTCGTGTGTCTTGCGATCGTCAAAATCGGGGTGGGGAACCACGTCAGATCTTTCAACAGCAGGCATGGCCTCTTTACTTGCTAAACAGGCCAGGTGAAGTGTGGTATATGAAATAGAGTGGGACAGATAATTGTGACCCAAAAACGGCACCGATAGCGTAACTGATCAATAGAAATTGAGTTTCTCGTTCAGATATAGTACAGACGATATTTCGAGGACAGAGGAAATATAGATTTCGCTGTAATTTGAGCTGATGTTAGCAGTCTGAGTATATAAGATATGAAAATTGTGGATTTCTTTAGAATGCGAGATGATCTGGTGATATGAATGGGGTGATAGTCGTGGCGGAGCTAATTTTCCAAGCAGGAAGATGCAAGTTGGAGACAAAGTAGGTAGACAGCTGCATGATCGAGGGGAACGAATAGTCACTACATGTTTTATAGACTTGCTGTCTAAATGCCAGCCTTTAGACCATTAGGTGACCTTGTCTCGACTAAATTTCCCCGCAATCAATAAGCCGGATGGGGAGATACTCTGCTAGAACCTGGTTTGTTCATTTTGCCACGGACACACCCTTAAAACCAAACACTTGTGAGGAAGCTCTGTCCACTCAGAAAAGCCGACCACGCTCGACACGTCGTCGAAATGTGTGTATGAAAGGGTACATAATCTAGACTAATAGACTCGGAAACCAAGCAAGATCTCCGCCAGATTGCCATCTCCGCCGGCTCTCAGCTCTCCATTTGATACGCTCGAACATTTCCAGTACGCATTTCTGCGATATCCAGATCAGATCCCGCGCATGGGTGTGTATATAGTAAAAGAAGCCCCTCCTTTCTTAGACGGTTAAAAACGCAAGCTTGGGCCACTCTATCGGTACAGATAGCAGCGACCAATAAAAGACGACGTATTGGGCCAGCGTGCCGGGATACCAGGATGTGGCTTCAAACCAGCATGACCAGGGAGTGATAATGATGATGAGCTCGTCCGGGGGTGGAGTAAGTCAAGCGGGGAACTCCAACGATAAATATGCTGCCAAGGTTGAGGCTGTATTGAAAACGTCGTCACCACTGATAGCGACAGACAGTGCGGAACAATGAACTGGGAAGTGAGTAGACGAGGTTGCAGTCTGCACATCCGTCGATAGAAGCGGGGATATTTGTGGTTTGTTACGGAAACGGACAGAAAGTAGTGGAATGAACGGCGAGACAAAGGCAGGGTGAAAGGGATATTGGAATGGGTGAGACGTACAATTGAAGGGGTTGTAATCAGATCGTGAAGTAAAAAGCTAGTATAGAAGATGATACAGGCAGATTCTGCGTCAGGAGACGAGCAGTCTTTTTTTGTATTCAACCGGCCGCGCGGTACGAAGTCTAGGTTTCTGACAACAGAAAGGGTGGTCGGGATAGTTTCTCACTGGAAAGCTCGGGGCGATTTGTAAAAGAAGGTTTGTAGAACAGGTTCGAAATGTGATGTTAACAACAGTATGTACAAATCCAACGGACGATAAAGATACCCTTAACTCGAGGCTAAAACGGACTCTGAGAATCACAGGAATCCAAAAAAGAAGGGATCGAACCAAGGAAGGAAGGGGGGAATTGTAGTTGAAATTTATCGGTTGAAGGCGGGGTCGCCTCCTCTTTATGTACAATTTCTACGACTGAAAATCGGCCACCCGCCCACACCATGGTAACTCCCCAAATCCCCAATCCCCAATCTCGGACACACTCACGTTAATCACTTATCGATAACTCATATGCATACTCCCCGTCGGCAAAGAACGGAAGGAGGCCTTCTCAGAGGGAGGAGTGCATGAGAGTAGAAGCACTAGGCATTCGTGCGAGGTTTCCCGATGGGGAGAGCCTGGCGGTCACAACCGTTACCAAGCCTTTTATGGGGCGTGTTCATAATTATGGCGTCCAGGAAGCCGTTAACGGAACATAACGTGACGAGTGTTGCATACACCAGCTGCAAAGGCCTGTCAAGTAATGTAGAGTGACGTATCACAACACACAGACAGCCACAGATTGGCAAAACTTTGGTAGTAATGGTGACCGGCGGACTGAAAGAGCTGGGCCGATACGGAAGGAGTGGGGTTATCACAACGCATCAGGGTTACAGTTATATGAACGGATGTCACACTGAAGATGGGAGGAAACAAGCTTCCAGATTGGGGTACATATGATCAAGGATAGAAAATACCTGGAGGATGCAGCATGACGCCTTGACCTTAACCTTGGCCAATCAACATTTGTGTAATCCTCGAGGGCTCACCCACCGAAACACCTCCACGATTAAACGGCCGAGACTGCACAAAGAAACACACCAACTGCTGCATACAGGGTAGCATGACTGCAACGATTCCTTGGCTCTGACCAAAATAGCCGAGCTCCTAAGGAACAGACTGGCGACATCGGAAGGGCCAGACGCCACATGCAGCATGACGAGGCCTCTAAACTTGTGCAGAATGAACGGGTGACTAGAAACAGTCGATTTGAATATACCTCATCGTAAGGTGCGACAAATGGTTATTGGGTGTAAGCGAGGGTGAGGTTGCAAGTGGATAATAAAGCCAGTGCGGCGATGGATTGAAGGACCCTAGTATATTGGGGCGAGCTGGCGATTGATCTAATACTCTATCGCGGCCAGTGGAGTTTCTATTTCATAAGGAAAACTCACATCTGGGACCAAGGGGAATCATTCCATATCTGATTGTCACTCAAGTGAACTGGGGTCCCTACATTCCTTCAACTGTAATCATGCAACATTGATTCGTTAAAGACAGTATCTTGAGGGCAGAGGAATCGTGGGCTTGTCATTCTCAATTGATTGTGATGTCATCGTAACACGTAAGAGTATGTCACTGGTAGGGTTAGACATTCCTCCGCGTATATTACACGCGTTAGGCGCCAGGTGGCGTCTGTGGTTCTAAATTCGGGTTAGACTAAATAGGAAATTGGTTAACACGTGACTAGCCTTAGTATCTAGCAACGATGAATTTCACAAAGAAAGGTGTTTGATGTCTATATTCTCTCGAGATATCAACAAACTCATCACCATAGCGAATGGGTAACTATGAATAGTTTTTATTCCATTTCGAGCCTCGGCGCTCTAGATGTGAGCGAAGCTTTGAATGAAAACTTACCGTTCTTTAGTACTAACTACAGCCAATAGGCCCACAATCTGTGGTATGTCTCGTCACAGCATCCAGAGCGCCAGGTACCCACTACTTTTGCCGACCTAGATGTCAACACTGACTCCAATCGTCTTCCTGACCACACGCACCCCCCCACTAGTATCACGAATTCTCGTCGTTCTGCCCAAGCTCTTCTCCCCACCTCATCCCTTGGTCGCCTTGTCGACGATGAACGTCTTCTTGTTCGCCGCTGCCACGCTATGGCTGACTTTGGAAGTACCTGGCTAAAACCCTCGGCCATTAGTAAAACACTAGCACAGTTGCGTGAAGAGCGGCGCGAGGCCGAGGAACATGCTGAAGCATTGAGACGCGAACAGCTGCAACAAGAATTAGCAGACGCCGAGGCTGAGGCAGCAAACAGAGCGGCCAGAGAGGAAGAGATGCTCGAAGGAGAGACCGGCGAGCCAGACTTGGATGCAGATGTTCCCGACGCAGAGGTGATGGATGATATGGGACTGTCTCCCATTGAAGATACAGACAGCGAGGGTGACGACACTGAAAGTGATGAAGAAGAAGAGGAAGATGATGATGCCACGGAAGAGGCCATCCCTAGAACTGACGAGGTTGACGAAAACGCCACTGAACTTGCTACCAATGCTTCTGCTGCTGGTTCACAATCGCACATTCTTCGTACGCCGCCTGTCTCTACGCCTGAAGCTAGGGCCCGCGAAGCTCGTCACAACATCCTTCTCGCGCGTCGCATGCAAGAGGAAACTGTCCGTCGCAACATGCTCCGTCGTGGAGCAGATCCCGAGATTGCAGACGACTTTTATGGCGACGGGTCATTCGTTGGAGGTCATGGTGCAGGTGACATGGACGAGGATCAAAATGACGTAACAGCCGGAGTTCTCGACGAAGATGACTTTGGCGATGAGGGCGGGGCTGGCGATATGGGTAGAGATTTGGATGCCGAGGTTCCGGAAGCCGAGTTCAGCGGTGTTTATGAACACACCGACAGTGACGAGTCTCTGGGATCTAGTGACGAGGAAGATGTCATGCAAGTGGACGAAGATGACGAGGAAGAAGAGGAGGAAGATGATGATGACGATGACCAGTTTGGCGGTTTTGCTCGGAGACATGTGGGACAGACAGGGTCGCCTAGTGCGCAACCACGCCGTCTGCACCGGGCCGACGCCAGTGAATTTGTGGCATCTCACGAGGAAAGTTCTATTCTCACTGGTAGCCCTCAGTTGAACCGGAGAACGCGCCACCGCTAGACTTTAGAGCCAGCAATGAGCCATGGATCACAGTTACATGTTATGACGCCAATGACCAAGAATTGATGAATAATATTAAAAGCCAAAACAAATACTGAAAAAAAAACATGAACATGTCTAAACTTATCCGTCCGTATATTCTTTAAACCCACACCCAAAAGAACAAAAATCCAACAATAGCGAAAAAGGCCAACCAAACACGCCAGCCGACGCCTGTCTTTTGCGCCATGATAAGCATTCTGTTCATGGTGCCGCGTAAACGCAGCCCTGTAGAGTCAAAAGAGTCGTTCATTTTCTCAGCGAGAGCCGAAGAATCACGGATTTCGACACCCATTGCAGTTGAAAGCTACCCGTCAACAGTCAGCTCTCATCATCCCTTGTCTTGTACCAGTCTGACAAAAAAAAAAAACTTACATCCTTGAGAATCCGCACTTTTCCCAGAATCCCAGACACTTCAGCGTCATTCTGACCCTCCAGCTCATTCAACGTCGCATCGCTATACTGCCCCTTATTATTCGGTGTAGCCACACGGAAGCCACCGGTAGGCGGACGCGCAGAGTCACCGGGGGTCGGCGACGGAGAGTAAGAGTAGCCGTAGCCACCGGCGTATGTGTTAGGGCGAGAAGCGGGGGAGGCGGCACTGGGTGGGTTGTAGCCGGAGAAGAGCTCGGAGCGCGGATCGCGCTGGTGGAGATTGGAAGCGAAGCGGGATGACATTTTTGATACGGGGGACGAAGACCGGCTTTGTCGGGTAAATGGCCCGTAGTTTGGGCGGTTTAGATGGCCCGGTTAATGGACGGAACAGGTTTTAAGTGGATTCACGAGTGGTTGGTTAAAGGGGCCAATAAAAAGGGTTTGATAAAGGGAAAGAAAGAAGCTATGACGATTGAAGCTGTGAGAAAGTATATAGGTGGAGGGTTGATTTATTAGCCAGGTAGTCAATTGGGGTTAAACATGTGTAGAACAAAAAGAAACAAAGAGCTTATTTAGAGCTGACTCGACGGCCAAGTGGCTTCACATTTGCCATGTATCAAAATACAATTGGCCCAGTACAATTGACCCAATTAGGCACAAGGCTACCTAAAAAGCTGCCAAAATCACAAGTGCCAAATATGTCTGGAAACCATAAATTAATCACTTTCTACCAGCCAGTCCAAAAAAATGCTCTCTCGGGATATCATCACGCTCCGTCTTCTGTCAATTGGAAATCACGTATCATCGACTGTTTAGTCCTCCTCCATGTTGCCCGACTCAAAGTCCTCGTCGTCCTCCTCATCGTCATCCTCGGCGGGAGTCTCGGCGGCGGCCTTGGCAAAGTCAATGACCTTACCGCGGGTGCGACGACCACCGGCAATGATGTTGCTAGGATCGATCTCCTCCATGCCATCATCCTCTTCCATGACGTCTGGTACAGCTAATGGTTAGTGGGGTCGTTCTCGGTGAGGGGTATTTCACGTGTAAGTAGTATACGTACTGGGGTCAACAGGCTAGAAGAGAGAAATTGAGAGTTAGTTACATTGAAGATTATCATGAGACGCGATGCGACGCGTGAACTTGTATTTGGGTGACCCACCTCCTCGTAGTCCTCATCGGCCGAGGTCTCGTCCTCGTCCATGGACATGTCGACGGTGTCAACGACCTTGCCCTTGCCCTTATCCTCGAACTCCTGGTTGTTACCGGCGGCAGCAGACATGATGATTTGATATCTTGCGAAAATTGGTGGTTAAATTGAAAAGAATTGTAGTGCAAATAAAGGACAGCCTAATAAACAAAGAGAAGGAAAACAAAACAGAAACACTGCTTGCTCCTGCTCCTGGACAGACTGGTCTGGCTCCATCCCTCCTTCCCTCCCTTCCCCACTATACGCCTCCGTGCTGGCCAGGCTGAAGGAATGCATGAGGCTGAATAAGGGTTACCCGGCATCAGAGGTGGCATCATGGACAACATCACGGACGGTAGTCATGGAGGTTGTTTGTGAAACAGATTTGCAAGACATAATAACAAATACAAACACACATAGCTGACAATATCAACAACACTATCGCACGTTATAACAAAAACCCGCATTATTTCCCGTCTCCACCACCTGCCATAAGCATAATCACACCCGCTAAGATGAACATCCAGTACCTGTAACCAAAGTTAGAAATCAGTTCTTGTGTTTGGAACTGGGGTTTCCCAAAGAATACTCACTTTTGTAAAAACGTCTTCTCCTCCTCCACAACCTGCTTTCCTCCCTTGGCAGTCACGACAACCGCCCGGTTCAACTCAGGCTCCTTGCCCGTCCCCGAGACCAAGAGTACTGCTCGAGGTCTCACATCTCTAGTCATGCCAGCATCCACCCGGACACCCTTGAAAGTCGCTCCGAGAACCGCGCCCTTACCGTCTACCGAGAGAATCACCGAGGGAGAAAAGCCCTTTTCAAAGTTCTCCACACCGGCTACTGTTGTCGAAGACGTCCATTCTGGAGCTTCCGAGTCAGACTTCAAGGAGGCGACTCCGATGCGCACAAGGTCGGTATCTTCGGGAAGAATTGGCGCGTTGTACGTAGAGATCGTGGCGGCAGCGGGGTCGGAGGGGTCGTAGTTAAGCGTGGCTAGGTGTGTAGGCGGGGTAAGAGGGTTTGCCGGGGACACCAGGGGCTGGAGGTAGATATCAGCTGTTTGAAGGAGAGCGACAGCAAAGGTAGGAAAGAAAGCCGTGAAGATGAGAAAGAAGGTTGTAGGGAGGTTCATTTTGGCGGCTGTTGCGATAGACGCTCGTCTGATCAGGTGCAATGGCGATATATAGGTTGGCCTGGTCAATTAGACAGCCAAATAAACAGAGTTGTAAAAAAACAAACGTCTATAGGGACTCGAGAAATCCGACTCGCCCTTAATCGTGGCGATCTTCGTCGTCGTCGTCGTCGTCGTCCTAAAGAAGCAAAGTATCGTAAGCTCAACCGCCCAATTGGAAAAAAGCCCAGCCAGCAAAGCACACTAACAGACCCCCAAACTCACCGTAAAACTACTGCCCAGAAATCCCGACGGATTCAAGAGGCCAAAACACTCGGAAATGTGGCTGGAAAATAGCGACGCAGCTAAAAAGGGGAAACGGAATCGTTGCGGGTGATGTGATAGCACAAAATAATTGTTCGTTCCGGTAACAATAAACAGATAGGCACCCGTTAAATATGTATGTACATGCATACTCATCTTCTTCTTTCCCCAGGACGGCACATTCTATAGAACCCTAGGGTCTCCGTTTCCGGCCCCAGAGCCGCGTTTCCAAGCCAGTCAAGAAACAAGACCACCATCGGCGCC
>LCZG01000086.1:38120-77518 GCA_001483325.1 Huntiella savannae
TCTTGAGGAGTTTGACGGTTCTGTATGCACCTTGCTGCGCTCTATATCAAACACCAAACACTAAACATCAAACAATCGAGACTTGGTGGAACAGAGGCACGCTGTGTGTGCATTATTACTATTGCCTCCCAAACAATGAATACATGTACAATACATAACAACCTGAAATTCCCAACCCAGAGAAGACCCAAGACCAACGCCACCCAATAATCCATAATAAAAAACAAGAATAACACCGAAGAACCCGCCCGTTTTGCAGTCGCCCGCAAATGAATGCTTAGACCCTGTTTATCCAAGACTCACTCCCTTTCCGTCAACCCGATACTTCAGAAGATGCCCCCGCTGACTCGGGAGTCAAAAGAGAGTCGTCACTAATGACCGACTCGGCGTCACCTTCAACTTCGCCCTCGTCCGGTCCCTCATCATCTCCTTGCATCACAAATCCGGGACAGCGTTCTACTAAACCTGCATAATAAGCCACTAGAACATCTGGCTCCGGAACAATCCGCCAGTCTACACGGTAAAGAAATTCGAGTTCGAGCATCTTGAGCTCGTTAACTCTGACACCTCCTACTCGCGCATATGTAGAGTTATTCCAAAATGAGTCGGAGAGACCCTTGGCTGCGACTGTGGCGGCCGTGATGAGGAACCGGTGAACCGTCAGTGTATTTATGGTGAAGTCGGGGTAAAGTGCGCATAACCTATCAATGTAGTACACCATGGCAAGTAGTAGTGGTGGTGTAAGAGATGCATGTTTAGCCAACCGCCCGAGATAGTCTCGCACTGATATTCCCGGTGCAGTTCTGTTAGACTCCCACTTTGTTAGCATTTAGCTCCGTTGTTATGAAGATATCTAGCCCCACGAAGGCATACAAACGACGTACCGAGAATGAAACCTAGTCAAATTGCCTGAACCTCGTAAAGCCAGCGAGTCATTGGTCTCTATAAGCTCTGAAAGCATATGCGCTATCAAGATTACAATCTCGTCCACCTCGCATAATTCGTAACGTTGCGGTAGTTCTTTAACCGGCGCTGCAATTGGCCTTGCACGTTTGCTTGCAGCGGATTGCTTGTCGGCATTAACATGTTTCTCGTTGTCGATTGCGATATTATGGGCCGTTGAAACTTCGGGTACTTCTGAAATCAATGGAGAGCCACGCCGTTTATTCGGAGACTGTGTGTTGGTGCGACTAAGCGGTGGTTTTCCACTCTGCGAGAATCGGGGGCTCTGCAATATTGTTCGCGGCGATGCGGGTATTCCCATCCGAGATTGTGGATTTAGTGGCGACGGCTGTGATGTTGGCTGCGCTATGGCACCGATTGTCGAATCCGAGAGCTCCGTCGGTTTCGAAGGAAGTGTACTTTCTGTTAAATTTTGGGTGTGACTGAGGATTGACGTTGCCTGTGGGCTTTCTGTCATTTTGTCTTGCGGCGATCCGCTTACTCGCCGAGGCGAAACAACTGTAGCTGGGGCGACTGGAGCATCGGCGGCGGATATAGCCATGGGGGTCATGACCGACGGAATAGCGATAGAGCCCGACGAAACTTTCAATACTGGAGAATTTGTAGCGGATTTGGCGGACGATCGACAGTTAACAGGCGATGTGACCTTGGATGGCGATAGGCTGGCGGCGGGACCTGGAGGCCCATAGTGGAAAGTTCTGGGAGAGACAGTGGTAGCCGACCTAGACATGTGCGGAGAAGAAGTCAACATGGTCTGCAGCAGTGCCAAAGCATTGCAAAAGGAAGCCGGTTGGTGGAAGCGAGAAGCAATCCAGTGGGGTTTGCCAACGTAGCGATCCAGGCAAGTGAGCCAGTACTGCAACTATATTGAAACAACGCCGGAGAGATTATGCAAATGAGGTCGAGAATCGAACAAAAGAGTAATGAGTCTAGTGGATAGATACAAAGCCAGCTCGGTTGTAGGGGTTTGCAAGGCAATATTTGGTGGTCAGCTATCATCAAAGGTGGAGGGGCCAATCAATCATTGATGAGAATCTATCTAGCACGTGTGAGTGCAACCCAACGCTCAACCCAACAAGACCGAAGAGCACAAGAGAAACCACCAAAACAGGGCAGAAAATACCGCTAAAGAATATATGATATGGGAGGGGGTCCTGGGCCTGTAGTGACAGCACGTGCTCTTTCCAACATTTGCAACCAACTGTTAGCGGACTAAGTGGGGCAACGCCCGGCATATTATAGGGCGAAAATGACGCTAAAGGCAAAGGCGCCAACAGAGGTATAAATGGCGATAGCGAGATGGGGAAGCGGAGATACATGCATACATACATTGTATGTACATACATGATAAATACGCAAACTAAGCCGAAGAATGAATACATACATACAGTAGATAATGGTGAATTCACTAATAAGGTCAAAGATGACAAGAAATCTTCAAGTGAAAATCAATGATAGCCGGAATAGTGTAAGCTAAATCAATACTCTGTAGAGCGGCAAAAGGCGATATTTGGCACGTGACCCGCCTACAGGGTATTCAGTTAGCATCAACTTATAGCGAAATGCACTTACGTCATTTCCAGTTCGCGCGCTTAGTTTATTCAACTCCTGTATAAACACACTCTCACCGTCTTTAGACATTGAATCCCATTATATGATAACCGCCATCCAACTACCCCTAAGGCATGTCATCATCTCGGTTTACATAAAACAAAACACTAACATCTCCAAGTTGCCCCTGATTTATTATTCCAGCCTCGACCTCCTTCCTGTGTTGACAGTACCGATCGCAAAATGACCGCCGCCTTTTCCGGTGCTGCTCGCTGGTCCTTTATGGCCCTTCCGGAAATACAAGGCTTTGGCTCTAATCCGGTTTCATCTGAGGGCCAAGCAGCTGTTTGCAAGCTCAATGATTGTTGCTCCTCCCCGCCATTAGCCAAACACCTCGACCTGCTAAAAAGTATCAAAAACTCACTTGTTGGTACTCATTGGAAGAAACAACAATGGGTTTTGGATGGCATACTACCATGTCTATATCGTGCCCTCGAGCACAGTATCCTATCTCCCGACTATCAATCTGACAACTCGAATGAAGATGTCAATGTTGCCCATGAAGCCTTATCTATTATTTTGGTCATTATGGCTGGTGGAGCTGAGTTTATTGGCCCTATATACGACAGCGGCTTGGTAAAGTTCATATGCCGAGCTTTAGAAATCGAAGGCTTGCCAAGTTCAATCGTCATAAAACTAGTTGATGTTTTGTATCATTTAGCTTGTTTAGTGGTCGATGATGCAGAGCGCACCACTATATCACCATCGGATCTCGCTAATCTGATCTTTACCCCTCGCGGCTTTGAGTTGCTGGCAGGTCTCGTTACTTCACTAGATACCGAGATCCAGTCGGGGGCTCTATGTGCCTCACGGCTTTTATATCGCCTGGCCTTGACTGAGGATATGAAAGACCAATTAGCAGCAAGTGGAGCGATGAACACTCTCGCTCGACAGATTGCAGCCTGTGCTACTGGAAATTATGTCCACATACCACCACCTGTGGGCGATTCACAGTCTGGAGGAATGGCTACAATCATGAAGACTCTAGCCCACCTCATTGGGAAGTCCAAGATTCGGGCCATGATGATCTTGTTTGATCCCATCATTATCCAAACCTTTGGGGGGGCAGAGACGACATCGACAGATAAAAATTCCAATGTTATTCCCCCTCCTTTGTTTGATGCCTCACAGCTGCCGACTCTTCCAAAATCGTTGGTGTTGAGTGAAGATGAAGAATCTGTGGGCGACCCCAAACTACGTGGTTTAGACCACCGTTCTCCCTTCCTTGACTTTCTAGTGGGCGAGTTTCGAAAAACTCAGCGTATGCAACCCAACGCCGCCCTAGCCATACTCCTTGGTGCCTTTGTTCAGTCGGAGTGTTACATCAACCCCCATACCAAAGCCTACCTCAACATCATGGTCACACCTCATGTTACTCGCTTGGTCTGCGGTCATTTATCAGCACTGAAACAACCAAACTCTGCCAGACTTCCTTTGGTTGAACGCCAGCAATTGTGGAGCAACCTTGAGATGGGAATGGATGCTTTGTCCAAACTAATCGGTAGCGACAAAACGCAAGCTTCCAGTGTCAAAGAGATTCACCTTACTCGCATTCTGAGGGATGCCATGGCCTATTCATATGAAGCAAGTGAAACAGAGGCACATCGACTATGGCGGGCCAAGCCACTGCCTATGCTTGACAGCGCCGGTCGTGAGTTTCTGCCTGGATGTCGACTTGGCCAACCTAGTCTTTCGCCCGAACTTTTGCATCGGACTAGAATGCGTCTCTACACCTTGCGAGCCATTTCAACTGTGGCCGCCTTGTCAGATGAGTTCCGCAAGGAGTTCACCGGTGTATTCAATGTTATGATGTATGTTGTGGAGAGTTTACAAGAGCTGCCCACACGGCCTGGTACCCAGCACGAGACATCTGACGGTCCAGGGCGTGTTCTGCAGCGCGAGTACGGAATAAACCCCCCAGAAGTTTTAGCCGAAGCTTGCACTTGCGTTCGAGTCATCACACGTCTTGTGAATGCGCTTCGAACAACTGCTGTCGATTACGATCTCGCGCCACCAGTTTGCGCGCTCTTGCTTCGACCGAATAAAGAGCTGCAGTTGGCAGCATGTGCCGCACTTTGTAACCTGAGTATAGACGCAAGTGCTGTACGAAGAGTATGTATCCCTTTGTGTTATTTTTCTACATCTTGTCCCGCATTGCTTGAAATGTACTAATACCGGAACAATTAGGTTATCTCGGAAAACGACCAGGTTATCAAAATGCTCTGTGAGTTCACAAGATTTGATGATCCGTTATTTCGCTATAATGGCCTGTGGGCATTGCAGGCCTTAGTGGACAATTCCACACCACTACTTCGCCGCAAGGTGCTACAAGAGCTCGAAGTTTCGCACTTATACGACCTCACGGTTTCTGAAGATCAGGAAACGAAGCTCCGTCGTACACTAGACGAAAGCCTACATGAATCCGGCGCTGAGAAAGCACAGCAAACCTTGGCACTAGCCCTACGAAGAGGCTTGGATGACGCGAGCTTGGACGCATATCAACCGTATGAAAAAGCGCTAGTGGATTTGATTGTTCATGAAAATGATGCGTTAAAGAAGGCCCGCAACTTTGATAGCGAACTGCAAATCATGGCGTTATACATGGTACAAAACTTTGTTGTGTACCCTGAGAACTTTGATTGCATGCCAACTACTGGTTCTCATGGTAAAGAAGAGCTTTTCAATGTCATTGACCAAGTAGTCTCAATGCCTGACGGCCGTTTCTGGCAGATGCTCAAAATGAAGCTCCAGCCTGATGAAACAACGGCAGATGCAGATGGAGAGGTGGCTCTAACTGCGGTACGCATCTTGGCGAACTTGGCGATAGCGTACCGACAAAACATTTTGGATCACGAGATGCTAACTCTCTGTGTACCGCATATCATGAGCGACAATGCTAAGCTCCAAATCGCCATGTGTTCACTGATTTACAGCATGCTTAACAATCACTCTCCTTGCTCGCCGCCGCAGGCTGTGAAAGTTGACAGATCTACTATTTTGGCTCTTTGCGTATCACTTGGTTTCAAAGACCGCATCCAGGAACTTCGAAGCTCGCAGATGCATGGGGTCAAAGATGAGGCACGAATTACGTATTCACAGTTCGTCCGTAACTAGGAACCGCTGTGGCAATGCCATATAGACGAACACAATCGACGTCTACGTTGGTTTTTCCCGGCCGATTTTCGATTAGAGTATCATTTAGGTATTCGATCGCCAGTTGCGCAGCAGGCAGTGGAACAATATTCATTGTCGAAACTGCGTGTTTATAGAGATGGGATGCCAACCCGTGAGCGGCGGTTTTCTAGTCAGTTAGAAGCATTCCGTGATAGATTAGAACGTCGGCAATACAAAGCAAGTATGAGGGAGATAGCTCGGACAGAGGAAGAACGGTTGCACCGACGTAAGAATGCCGGCCAGGAACGGTTTGCTACTCTGGCAATGGGGCAGACAGTTAGCTTGACGGCACTCGAGTTACGGGATATACTCATGTATCGGTTAGGACTGCGTCGTTTGATTCATGAGATCTCGCGAAGGCCAGGTCCTCTTCGTACCCCCGATCAACTCAGAATGGCTCAACTTCACACAGCAGAAAACATGTTCCGAGAGGCCGTAGAAATGCGGGCACAGATGCAAGCCTTCGGAAACGATGGCCCCACAGAAATACGGCCGGAGAGTTTGCAGGGTGGTCATGAAACCACCGTTATTACATATGGATTTTCAAGACCACAACGGCAAGTTTACAGAATACTCGACGATGCACGAAGACTTCAATACGCTTCGGGGGTAGTTAGATCGCCAAACACTACTCGATAGATTCGGGATGCTGTCAATGCCTGGCTAGATCAAGAGTTACAAAGGTCACAGCAGTTGTCTAGATTGGCAGCTCAAAGGAGAGACATAAGAGACTTGGAAGATGAACAGGTTCTACCGATGGAACTCGATTTGGGTGCTCCCGTTAGCCCAGCTTCCTATCAACAACCTCAAGCTCCAGAACTTATGCCTGGAATGGACTCCGATCATGGGAGTGATATAGACGAAGATGAGGTATAAACGTGATGTGCACTGGGTCATGTTGGATTGGCATTGGTTTGATGGAGACGAAGGCATAAAATGGTGGTTAAAAGCATTGGATTATATGTTACAGCGATTAGTTTGATGAATGTAGAATTACCTTGGCAGGATCATTTATTGATGGAGAGCATATCGTGATGACTGTAGAATACAATTCATGACACGGAAGGTGGAGTCAGTATCTTAGTAGTTGGAGACAATAACGTTGCATGAGTCTTTCATGTGTCTGCATATATCATGTTTAAGTAGACATTTTTGCCTCTTTCAGACAAATCATCCAGGGTTAGGGCTCATAGTGGAGTGTAGCTGTCACGAGGACACATCTTGACATGGGGAATCGGAGCCCGGGATCTAGCGGGACGAGGAGCCATAGAGGGGTTAGCGAGAGACAGGAAGGAACATGATGAGTACATAGAAGGAGGATCAGGAGTAGAAGGGGGGGTACTTGTCGCGATAGTGGTGGATACAAACCAGATGGTGAACGGGGACATGGTAAATTACTTGAGTCATGGGACGGGCGCTGGTTTTTTTTACCAAGTGTTTTTTGTTATCTTGAACTATGGAGAATGGATGTGGACTCCACTGATATGAAGAGGGGTCTTTGCTTTGCCTGGTGTGGGGAGACTGGATGTCGTTGCGGAACACGGCGCGTGCACAAACGAGTGCACGGATTCGGGGGTGGGCTGCCTTGTTTGGTTGGGTTGTTGGCAGGGTCTTTGTACGTGTGTGTCTGCATGTGCATGTGTAGATTTGAAGGGGGAAGTACAAACGACAGGTCTCGTCACGTCTATATATCTAGTCCTTGTCCCGCGTGCCGAAGGGAGTCTTTTCAACGTCATCTACGCCTTCTGTGACGCCACTATTCTCTATTTCTCTGTCATTGGCGGCTCATAGAAACTTTCTCTCCTTCCGCCCTCCTCAATATATCCACCATGGCTCCCGAGCCAGTTGATTCCGCCATGCTCGAGGCTCTTGGTCTTGACGGCTCAGTTAGCACGTTGTCACCCGTCGGCCACTCTAACTTCTCCACCTCTTACCGTCTTGACACTGTTATTGGCGGCGAACCTACTGTGTTCTTTGTCAAGACAGGCGGTGGCCCCGAAGCGAGTGATATGTTTCGCGGTATGCTTTGCTCTTTCTTTCACATCTTCTCCGGTTGTCTCTCCGTTACTCATATTGCGCAATCTGGCCGCTCGGTGGTTCCTGTGTCGGCGTAGTTGCCGCAAGTCTTTTTTTCTTGGATTGCCCGTCTATGGCGACTAGCATCACCCTGGTTTAACTTGCGCTTTCTTCTCCTTCACCATCTTCAACACCTGCCAACCCCGCACCGACGTCATAATTATCAACCCTGTATATTTGGCTAACCCTTGCAGGTGAACACTACTCGTTGAATTATATTGCGAGCATAATGCCAACATTATGTCCGCGGTCACTAGCATGGGGAGAACTTAATGAATACGATGGATACTTCATCGTAACAGACTTTATACATCTAGACCGAGGCCTAGCACCGACAGGACCAACACTTGCTAATAAGCTAGCAATATTACACACAACCCCAGCTCCTGCGGTCGACACTGAAGACTGCACAAGTCGCTTTGGATTTCCTGTACCAACATGCTGTGGAAGTACAGTACAAGACAACACTTATAGTACATCATGGCCATACTTCTTCGCCAACTCTCGTCTACGGGCTATTGCCGCTGAGTGCATCCGTAGACAGGGAGACGACGAAGATCTCGTGCAAGCAGTGGACGTTATTGCCGAGGTGATTGTGCCACGTTTACTTGGAGAACAAACAATGGGTCCAGTACTACCAGTCGTTTGCCACGGTGACTTGTGGTCAGGAAACTACGGAGAGGGTGTTTTGAATGGGAGTGCCGAAGAATTAGTGTACGATGCAGCAAGTGTCTTTGGACATTCAGAGTATGACCTGGCTATTATGAAGATGTTTGGGGGCTTTGGACAAGAGTTTTGGGACGAATATCAAGCTTCCGTACCTCCTCATGAACCAAGCGCCGAGTTTGAGGACCGTATAAAGCTTTACCAACTGTAAGTGATCATGGCTAGGGTTACACAGGGTTATCGCTAACCAGATGATAGATACCATTATCTCAACCACTATGCTATGTTTGGAGGGTCGTATCGAGACCAGGCATGGCAGATCATGCAGGCACTCACGCAGGGATACTATGCATGACGGAAAACAAAGAAACAGGCTTAAAGTCTATCACGATGCTATGACTAACACATGAATTCATGATGAATATATAAACATAAACAAAGCCTAAAATGTAAAACCCATGTAATGCTCCGAGACGCCAAACAAAGAGACCATGAAAGACAGAGTATAGACAAAATTATGCGGGCAAGGCAACTTTCCGAGATGGTTCTGTTTCTGGCACCGGTTCCGATACACGCTTGCCCGCAGGTAGTGGTACTGTCGGTACACTTGGCAACCTCTCTTCTTTTTGCGTGGCACCTGAAACTTCAGCCTCCAGAGCGGCCAACTCGTCCTCCACTTCTTCTTCTTCGGCCACTGACATCTGCCCGCTGACCAGCTCTTCAATCTCTCTTTGATATTCTCTGGCCTCGCGACCTTCCTCGAGTAATCTTTCCACTCTCTCAACACCACCCATCTCTTTGTGAATCTCCTTAAGAACTCGTGTTCCTTGTTCCAATCCGAACAATATGTCCTTTTGGATAAGCGAGAATTCCACCTTTGAAGCTAATTTCTCGAGCTCCGCGATCTGGGTATCTGTTTGCGACAAGAGTGTTTGTTGATACTTTTTACGGCGGAGGGCAAGAAGAGCCCGGGGCTTGTCGTTGCGCGCGAGAAGTTCCTTGGCAATTTGGGTTTCACGGGCTGTCAGGAGAGAGATTCGTTTTTGATATTGATGGAGCTTGTCGCGTTGTAGCTTCATGTCCAGGATGGCTCTACAGGCAGAAACGAGATATGGTTAGATAATGAGCCCTTATTCTGGCCACGTGAACTTACTTGTCTTGTGCCGTTACTTTGCTTCCGTTGGCGCCCATTTTTGGTGATGTATGTCGTGACTGTAATGATCACAAGTACGGGATTGTCGTCATACTTGGCGCATTGCGCATGGCCACCAAGTGGCGGGGCTATCTTATCATCATCGGACCAGGATTATAGCACGTGATGACGCAATAGACAACAGCCCCTGTCACTAATATTAGAACCCTACGCCAACTGGGGCTAATCTTATCGATAAGATACCAAATATTTTCAACCATGAACATCAGTAATTGCGCCAAGTTTGTAATACACCGTGAACTACAGCCGAGCATATCTTTGACAATGGCTCCTTTCAGCAAAGCACGCCCAGCCAATAGGCTACAGCGCTCGTTCGAAGAGCAAATAGACGACTTCATCACCAAGCTCGACAACGACCGGACCCCCGCCAACGGAAAACCCCCCAAGCCATTGAGCGTCGGCGAAATCTACGATGCCATCCGGGTGTCCCCCACGCCCCTCGCGCGCAACAAGCGGCGCACACTAGAAGATTCAATTGAGAAGGTTATGAAAGCACGGAAAGATGAGGAGGAGATCCGCGCTTTGGAGGAAGAAAAGGCCAGAGCAAATGGGGCTCGGAATTTAAATAATCAGGTGGTGGCAGGGTGGAAGACGGCGACTGTTATGCCGGAGAACATGGAGGGTGTAATCACCGAGACACCAGGTGTCATCAACATGAATGACGAAGACCGGCCTAAGAAGCGTCGCCGGGCTAGCACCTCGCCAAAGCCTACACCGAAACCCACGACAGCCTCAGCGACAACCCCCAAGCAGGCCGAACCTGTTGACTCTACAACCCCGAAACGCCGGCCCCGCGCTAACCGCGGCTTCGAAGCCCAGACCTTCCCTGATCCTATACAGATTGGTGGCGTCACAGAGCTTGTCGCCCAACTCGAACGCACTGTATTTGCTGGTATGACGGCTGCCAGAGACCGCGTGTGTAATCAGGGTCTTCTCCTTACAGGACCTGAAGGTTGCGGAAAGAAGACGACAGTGCGGTATCTGGCGCATAAGTGGGAGGTTCCATTGTTGGCCATGCGGAATGCGGTACTTATGAATGCGGATAAACTGGATAAGGTACTGGTTGAAGCGGTAGAAGAGGCCAAGAGACTTGCGCCGTGTGTGGTCTTGTTCCCAAGCTTGGATGTTCTGTTTGGTGGGTCTGGGTCCTCGAGCTCTTCCGGTGCTGGCGCTAGTGAGAGAATTCTTGCGGAACATGTCCACGAGGCCCTGTTGGCTTTTGATGCGGCGCAAACCCCAGACAAGCCTATTGCAGTCATTGCGACTGCTGCCAGCCCTGATTGTATCCCGCGCACTCTCCTTCGCGCTCGTCTTCTCTCCGCTAAGCATCACTTGAAGATTCCTTCCGTGTCTGATCGTCGGGAAATCCTGGATGCCATTGCAGCTTCTCTTAACATCCCCGGGGAGACCTCAGTTTGGCAGGCTCTTGCTGACCGCACACACGGTTATGTTGCCAATGATCTCTACCAAATTCTTTATTCATCTTTGTCCCGCGCATATGAGCAAAATCGGGATGCGCCCATTCTGGAGGACATTCTGGCCGTCATCCCCACATACACCCCGACTCTTCTGCGCCAAGGTTTCTCTACGATTCCCTCTGTCACCTTCAACAACGTTGGTGGTCTCGAGAGCGTCCGGAGCGAACTCCACGCCAATATCATTGATCCCCTCCGGAATCCTGCTCTCTATGCCCGTTTCGGTCTCACCAAGCCTTCCGGTGTCTTATTGTGGGGCCCCCCTGGTTGCGGTAAAACTCTCGTTGCCCAGGCCGTCGCAAACGCTGCCCAAGCTTCTTTCATTCTTATTAAGGGTCCTGAACTTCTCGACAAGTATGTCGGTGAGTCGGAGCGCAAGATTCGTGAGTTGTTCACAAGAGCGAGATCGTGTGCGCCGTGTCTGTTGTTCTTTGACGAGATGGACTCCTTGGTGCCGCGGAGAGAAAACACCAGTACTGAAGCGGGTGCCCGTGTGGTGAATACATTCTTGGCCGAATTGGACGGTGGCCAGGATCGGAATGGCGTCTTTGTGATTGCCACTACCAACAGACCAGACATGATTGACGCCGCTATGCTGAGACCAGGTCGTCTGGATACCCGGTTATACGTTGATCTTCCCAGCAGTGAAGAGCGCGTGGATATCTTGAAGACAATTATGCGCGGACGTGGCGAAGCTAAGGTAGAAATCGACGAGGAGGGCCTCAAGTTGATGGAGAAGGTTGGTATGGACAAGCGGTGTGACAACTTCTCGGGTGCCGACTTACAACAACTACACAAGCATGCTGTTCAGTTCTGTCTTCAAAGATTGGTTGAGATGGAAAGAAGGGGGGAATCGACGGAGGGTTGTGGTTTGATAGAAGAAGATTGGGTCAAGGCCATGGATAAAACCATGGCAACAGTAAGTCATTCGGCGCACTTGAACTATCTCGAGCTGGCAGCCACTATGTAGAGAAACCTCACATTGTATAATATAGAACAAAGACTTGGAGTTTTCAAAATCAATTTACGCAGTAGCTAAGCAGTGAGCTCCGCGCTCTGGTCTATCAAAGTCACGCTTCCTCTCTTTCTCCTTCATCTGGTGCCTCCTATATGCTAGTAGACGACATCTATTGTACAGCAGCCCAAGAGGCTGATTGGTGCTCCCTTGGGTCCATCAGATTTTAATGGAGGCGGGAGCGCTTATCGTGGCGGGAAATGCATTTAGCACTCCTTCTTGAGGAAACTGTGATGAGAAAATTGGTTAATTGCTGTTCGGGGTTACACCGGGAAGTTGATAGTAAAACATACGCGATAAGGTCATCACGGTCCTTGGCCTTCTTGAGACCACCGAAGGCCATCTTGGTACCGGGGATGTACTTCTTGGGGTTCTCGAGGTAGGCGAACAGAGACTCCTCGTTCCACTCGACACCAGCCTGCTTGTTGGCGTCGGTGTAGGCGTAGCCGGGGACGGCACCGGACTTACGGCCGAAAAGGCCGTGAAGAGCGGGACCGGTCTTGTTGGCACCACCGGCCTCAGTGGTGTGGCATGAAGCGCAACGAGTCTTGAACAGGTTGGCACCCTTCTTGAGATCACCTGGATTGGGGACGATAGTTAGCGGGGTGTTCAAGGTGCAATTGAGGATAATAAGAACCCACCCTTGCCCATTTTGAATATTTTGTGAATGTGAATTAAAGGAAGTAAAAAAGCGCGAAACGAAAAGAAGAAATGAAAAACTCCTAAACTAAAAACAAAAAAAGACGTGGTTATTTAGATGACCAGAAAAAAAGAAGGGAAAAAGAAGGCAGAACGAGCTTTGGGAAGGGACTATTCCCCATTTATTTAAACAGGAGGCTCGGCCTTTGGGCTCTTTTTTGCTTCCTCAGGAGGGAAGGAAGTGCTGGCTAGCCTACCGAGCCGGGTGGGTGGAAAGTACCTGGAAGACCTTCCGGTTGAGGGGAGATCTGGAATTGTTTACTTTTGGTTGTTTCTATTGAATTGGTTACACCCAATTGGTTACAGTATGTGACGCTGCCATGTTTCTACGTTTTCAACCCCGCATCTCAGTTTCCTTTCTCATGAATCTCAACTTCATTCTCTTTTGCTTCTTCCTCACTCCTCCGCCTATGACGCCGGGAAGGAACTGCTCCCAGCCCATAAAATGATATCAACCAATCACAATTCTAGAATTGCAAAACATCCACCCTCTTTCCATCCTCGGAAAGAGTCGGGGACCCACACGTGACCCCCTGAACCTGTGTCGTTTTTCATCTTCTTTTCACGAGGGAATGGTTATTTCCAGAGCTTCAATACTCATGCCTGAACCTGGCTACTTATTTCACCATGTGTGTGCATACATAAACACACGTTCACATGTACCGTTGCACACATATTTCTATGTATGAAAACCTGCTGACTTTTCATCTCTGCCAAGGTTGTATCGCAATTGACTCTTTTGATTGGATGTTGTATTAGCAGCCTAGGGCGTCCAAAACTCGAGTCAGTCGCCTCGCTTTTATCCGCAGCCACCTTCCAGAACCGCATGGAGCCGCCTTTTGATGTTCGTCCATTAACAAGCCCTGTAAATGTAATGCAACCCCAGCTATTCCTGTACAGGGTCTTCCCCAGCCCGTCATAATTGTGGCCTGAAAGTCTCAAAATCCCCGCCTGTAAACCGGGGCTCTCTTTTTCTTCACCGCCTTATCTTATCGCATTTGCTCCAACCAATCAAACAACATGCGAATTTCAGCCTTGCCCCCACCAGTCACAGGGCGTAAAACCCTTAGCTGAGACAGTCCGGGAGCTAAGCTGCATGTTTGTCCGGTCCAGGCTATCCTACGCCCCGCCACGCCGACACCATGGCTTCGATTATCCCAGCAACTCTACGGAAAGCTGCCATTCTCCGGGCCGCGACCACACGGTCCTTCACGGTGGCTGCTGGGCTCCGGGTCGACCGGGACCCTCCGGAGAAGCATACCAGCTTGGAACAGCCTACACGGTTTAACCCGCCGTCACACGGGAAACGACTCCCCCGGAAGAATCTACCAAAGCACTATGGGCCGGCATTTACCCCGGATGAGATCAAGGAGCAGAAGAGACGGGACTATCCTACTATGCTACCGCCTGAGGGCACATTTGCCCATTGGTTCTGGACAAGCAAAGCAGTGCATGTGTGGATTACAATGGTAAATTATACTTTGTACTTGATGGTGATGAGCCCAAGCTAACCTTTCTCAGTCCACTCTAACGATTCTTGCGATATTCTCCTTTGGCATAAACTTCTCGAAAACCTCACCCTTGAAAGACATGATTCCACCGACTTCTCTCTTTTGGGATCACCCGTTCACCTACATATCCCAATGGTTCTCTGTCGTAAACCTTCACTACGAGCGTATCTCTCAAGAGACCCGCGCTGCCCGGTTTCAGCGCATTGACGACGCTATGAAGCGCAAGATGTACCAGCGTGCTCACGGCATCGAAAAGACTCCGCTTGAGAAGTATCTTGGTCCTGATATGGCGGATTCGCCTGAGTTGACTGCTGAGTTGGATAAAGCGGCCGAGATGCATAAGCAAAGGGAGAGAACCAATGTGAAGGAGGCCTTGGCGGCTTATGGCGATTCTATTAAGAAGCCCCCGAGTGTGATACTCGAGGAGCAACAGGCGAAGAGTGAACAACAGCCACGGAAGAAATGGTTTGGTCTGTTTTAAACAAACGATGATCGACATGTGTAAGATAGTCTAGTATTGAGCAGTCTTTGTACAATTACCGTAACATATAACAGAAATGGAATCAGTCCGTCCCCCTTTTAGCAACCCTTTTATGTACAATCAACACCCTCCAAACCGTCCAGAACCTCATCCACTACACCACCTGACTCCATTACCTTGCCAATCATCTTTTCTAACAAGCCCACTCTGGCGCCACCTACAGGTGCTCTCCAAACACCTGGCTCTCCCTTGCCGATGTCTTCACGGACGACGACCTTCTTGGCTGGCGCCGCAGATCCTGGCACAGCGGTGTTATCAGCATTACTGATACCGGGTGCCGTGAGCCGCGATGGTGGATCTACCATGCGCACAGCCAAAAGTCTGATATCTCTCTTGCCCTTGTTTCCTTGTTCACCCCGATACTCAGTCACAGACACAGCCAATGCTGTCTCAGCAACCGCCAATTCCTGCGCCGAAGCGTCAAAGATGATATTGGGACCCACTGATACAACCAAAAGGGTCACGGGAGGGCGGGCGCCAGAGGCATTGGGGGGGTACAATGGCGTAGAAGTGTTCCAGTCGTCACTGAACATTGGGTCTTCGTCACCTTCAGAAATGAGACGAGGAAGACGCGTGGAGAGAAGAGCAAGATGCGTAGTCAAAGAAAGAAGGGGGAGGGGATAGGAAAGAGGGGGTGAGATGAGAAGGACCTATATTTTGTTAGTCTCAGGTTTGGCTAAGACCTTGGGTAACTTACATCGAGATACAACTTCCAGTGGAAGCGTGAGTTAATGGTCAGTTTCTTTGCAAATGAACCGTCCGCGACTAGGGCCTCATTTAACATAGAGGCCATGAAAATCGTGCTACTCTCGTCATCTCTCAAACCAGGAATCTCAATCGAAATCTCCACCCATTCATTCCTGGCTTTGACAGTACCATCTTCCTCCTTGTCGTCTTTATCTTGCTCCTCCACAACCTCTACTTGTCCAGATGCCCGAGTCTTCTCAATCTCGGCCTTAATTCCAACAAGAGCCTCCGTCCCGTCAGAGAAGCACACACGGGCACTACCGTTTGCACTAGGAAGAACTCCCGTCTCTGCCGTCAGTGGACGGAACTGCGTTGGTGTGCGGCCATCGGGACGAATCGGTGGTGTGAGTGAAAGAGAGTCGTGAAGATAAGCCAGCTCGGCTGGCGACAGCAGGAGAGTCTGTGTTGAGGCCATTTTGGGGTTGTTTTGTTGTGTGGTTGTATTGAGACAGTCGGGAGAGCTGAAACGAGGCTGAGGAATTGTTTTTTTTTTGGTCTAGACGTTGGAAGTGGGTCTGTCATGCAAGGCTGTGTGTAACTTGGGTGGGTGATGTCATAGGGGTTGATCGACCCTAAAGAGATAGCCCTGTTCTGGCGAACGACATTATTTTCCGACTTTTGCATGCATTATTTTCAGGACGACTCCGGGCTATGGAGAGCATCAGGTACAACAACGACAAAAAGTCATTCATGAAGCAAAAAGAAGATTCTCCCCATCTGGGAATCGAACCCAGGTCACCTGCGTGACAAGCAGGTATGATCACCACTACACTAATGAGGATTTCATATGATATCGGGTTCCAAAACGACGTTCAAATTTCGGGCTCGCGGCCGTAAATTTCCACCGCTTCGCCTGCTCCAGATTGAACCTGTGAACAAGCCACTGTTAACCGCCTCCGCGTGCACTTTGAGTTTAATGCAATACAACAACAGCTGTCCGCCGCTGTTGAGGAATCTGAAGAAAGCGCAAAACACCCCTCCTTGCATGCCAAGAAACAGCCAGAGACCGCTATATAGTCCCCTACACCAATCGTATAGCAGCCCTAATAGATACTGTCAAAAGAAACATGAACAAAAGACCAACTCAACAACACACCGTTTGGATGACCCACCCACAGGATCCCTAAGACCGTTCCCGTCGTAGTAACCACACATTGCTAAACCACGACGACACTATATAACCTTGGAAAAAGAAGGTGGAATACACCCCAGGGGCCTTTCTCCCTATCCTGCTTTCTCATCAACTTCCTCGTGAGAGTCACTCTTCCTTCTTACACTTTTGGACAGCGTCTATCTAAACCTCTTGGACCACGCATGCGCCCCCCTCTTGTACGTCTAAAAGTCCACATGGTCCTTCTCGTCTTTGCATGTCTTGTATTTGGTGTCTGCATCTTGTTGCTCGAATCGCTGATGGTACCTCTTAAAGTCTCCGTAATCCGACAGCGCCACAACCAAGCAGACATGATTTAGCAAGAAGTTATGGATCGAGGAATATGGAATGGGTTAGACGAGGAGGTGAGCCCAAGGATACTGTTGTCTAGATGACAGTTTCTACATCAACGAAAGTTTCTATGGCAGTAACAAACAAAACAAATGCATGTGTTTGAGTAGTTGGTGTGGCATTATGCATTTAGGTTACATTTCCAGGGACTGCGACTACAATGTAGGACCAACTTTAATTGCCGGGCATTACCCCACCTTATTCATGTTGCACATATGTTTGGATGGCTGGGCACTTGATGTCTAGGCTTAATTAAGAAAACTTTTCAAGATGTTAATCAGCAACAATGGTGTTGGTGAACACACGCGAGCCTTCACGGATGTCGTCTTTTGACAGATCTTGAGCGCGATGTTTTATCAGTTTTCTGACGACCTGGCCCCATGACGAGAGCAAACAGGTTTGATGACCAGTGATCAAGGTCTTCAACACTGTATGTAATCTAACCACTAGCGGGCATCTACCGCATGTATTTCTGTGGATTGATCTGAGGACCATGGCATAACTGCTTCCTCAATAACGTCTGAACCCGTCGCGCTAGCTGGATTTAGGGGGTAAAGAAGATTTCGCACTTTTGGTCGAGACTCAGCTGATATGTAGTCGGGTGCGACCATGAACATGATACAGAGCATTCCGAGACAGGCTCGTCACATGACCATGAGCATATCAAAGTCACATCTACAAATTGCTTAGAAACTGAACCAGAAGTCCCGGTGTGGTCACTCGTAGATCCAGTACCAGATGAAGAGACCCCATTGTTGATGTCTCGCCCGTCCAGTGCTCCGGGGTCTCCACCAATAGGCTGGTCTTCATTATCCGATGAGCCCGTGTCAGAAGGATATATCCTGGCACATAGACGCATGCTTCAAAGACAGTCGAGCATGAAAAGAATGAGTGTAGGTGGTGTTATTCATCGTCGATACCGAAGCCAACTGTGACGCTAAGGGCCCTTGTTTTGGGTTCCGCGATCCATGTGGGAACACATGCTTGAAAGTACGCGAACCAACCACTGAAACAACAAAGAATAAGAAGAGACGGTTCTCGAATACCTTCCACAGAACGAACTCTGGGATATCGAGACTGAAGAAGACGAGGTCACAGACGATTCCCGGCATGGAAATAGGAATCGTGAGTTATCGCATGATGGGATGGGGTTGTCGTCGAGTTATGGCAGTAGTCCTAAACGACGGTCAGCGTCTCCTGTTGTGAGACCGGGGTCTCCGGTTCATGGACGGGAGAATGGTCGGTATAGCGGGGTGTTGAACGGGCCACATTCTCATATGGATGTGGCGCATCAGGTTCATGGAAACGGACATGGACATGGCCATGATCTTGGGAGTCAGCCAGTGCCTCTTTCGCATCATCACCATGTGGCGACGACATCGTTTTATGCTATTGGGTTGCAGACTTCAATAGCGATTGGACTGCACAAGTTACCAGAGGGATTCATCACATACGCAAGTAACCATGCAAACCCGGAATTAGACTTCTCTGTGTTCATTGCTTTACTGGTGCACAATGTAGCCGAAGGCTTTTCTCTCGCCCTGCCATTATACCTTGCCTTGGGATCTCGTAGTCGAGCCATTATTTGGAGCGCTCTGCTCGGCGGGTTAAGTCAACCCCTTGGAGCCGGAATGGCAATGCTCTGGTTCAAGGTTGTTAGTACTGCGCCGGGCGATGCGGCGTATGGAGTGCTATTTGGGCTGACTGGGGGTATTATGGTGGGGGTGGGGTTACAGTTATTTGCAGAGGGCTTGGCACTCAGGCACGATAAGGATATTTGTCTGTGGTTTGCATTTTTGGGAATGGCGTTGATGGGATTGTCGGGGGCTGTTGTTGGACATTAGGGGTGTGCATACATGTACTGTGCATACACATTAGGTTATAAGCACGGGAACTTATGTACTGTTTGTACATAGATATCCTGAAGGGTGAATACGACCTTGACCATACGTGCTGCTCAGCCCTGATCCGTGGTGGTAATTTTCCATCCCATTACACTTTTGGGGCTTTACCCCACTTTCTGTAGACTGTATGTATGTATGTCTGCAGATATGCGCGCTTAAGGCATGGCGTCACTTAACAAAACCGCCCGAGATGTTAGCCAGTAATAATAGGGCCAATGAACATATATATACGTAAGCCTCCGGAGACTAAAGCTGCGGGAACGGCGACTTTTGTTAGATAGGCGGAGTTTTCGGGTTCACATAATAACCGAATCTTCGCTTTTGTTTTTGAGATCTGTTTGCTCATTGATTTCTTTGTCATCTCTTGGTACATCCTGAACTGCGTAACTGTCACGATGTTTTTTCAGTTCCCTGATGACCCGGCCTTAGGGCAGGAGACAACAGGCTTCATGAATGAGGATCAATGTCTACAGCATTGTAAGTAATCCAACCACTAGTGGGCATCCATAACACATAGTTCTGTGGAATATTATAAGAACCATGGGATGACTGCTGTCTCAATAACGTCTGAACCCGTCGTGCTAACTATATTTAGGGCAGGAAGAAGACTTCGCACCTTTGGTCGATACGAAGGTGATATCCGACAAGGAGGGCAAACCCGTGGAGAATGAATATCGGTTCACGCCTCGTCGTCCTGTACGGGCTGGAACTAAAAGCGCTGCTTTCACTGTGCGCGGCCCGATAGGTTCAACGTCACATACGTATACGCCATTTGTGCACGGTCACAGCCAGATCCGAATTATCACTCTCCATCCTGGCTCCGGCTTAGATCATCTACGATGCACCACCAGTATTCATGATTTCCCCGATGCAGTCGGGAAGTACACATGTCTGTCATACGTCTGGGGTAGTCCAACTGGAACTATACCGATGAGTATGGACAATGGCATTATTCTCATCACGGAAAATCTAATGGCTAGCCTGTGGCATATACGTTCAAAGTACAAAAGTGTCCGTCTATGGGTTGATGCGCTTTGTATAAACCAGCGGGACGAAGACGAAAAACAGCAGCAGGTCGGAAGAATGCGGGACTTTTATTCGCACGCCGACGGCCTGATTTCTTGGCTTGGACCAGCTCAGTCAGAGACTATTTCTGTGTCACGCGATATAAACCGCCTTTTTCAAGCCTCGCTGGATTGGAGAATGAGCAAATATACCCGGCGACGTTTATTGAAGGCATTGATAAATGTGAACTGGGTAAACCTGCGACCTATCTTTGATAGTGCGTACTGGTTACGCATGTGGATCATCCAGGAAGTTCTAACACGTGCGAGATATAGAGATCTCGTCTCGTTGCGTTTTCATCGGTTGGACAAATCCCGGTATCCTCGAGTACAGTCAAAAACACAGTGGCCCAACATGAATTGCCATAGACCAGACTATCTACTATATGGCAAATGTAAAATATCTCTATGGTCCATCTTGAATATCAGCAGAGCTCTATTCAACATTCAATCAGACCCTGGTATGACTCAAGAAAGGTATAAACTGTCAAGCGTCAACTTCAACACCGATATTTTCATGACAAAAAGGGCCGGCTTTGCCGACACCATTGATCCATCATCATACAAGTTGATAGGTCGACTTATAGATTATGTAAATGACCCCAAAAGCTTTGCGTTGGCATATAGTCAATCTATCGAGGGCTTTCAGGTAACACAAAATCGCGACCGCCTTTTCACACTTGCTGGACTCTACACGGATTTCAAAATCGTAGTGGACTACAAAAAACCAGATACTGAGATTGTATTGGACATTGCCGAGAATATTTTTGAGTCTCTCAAAGAGCACCATCAGCCGTGGTTCCTGCCCCCGGAAAACCACCAGTTTCGGCCGTCATTACAAGGGAAATTATCCAAGGCTGATGTGTTGGTGTCTTGGGTCCCATATGGTATGACCGTGATCCATCCAGCGAAGACATACGCCAGCCATTTTATCAGCAGAGGAAATTATGAATTCATCGGATCAAGAACGGACACGTTTGAAAATGCGAGGTTCGTCCGCGGTCCAAGCGGAGTGAGACTGTCTACTTTGTGTATGTACCGAACAAAGATTGTCAAGCTGTTTGAACGGGAACAAGACCAAGAGCTCAGAGAGGCTATGGCAGCTCGTTTTGGGGGAGACCAGCTTGATGACGAAGGACGCAAAAGGCTACTCAACTGGCTAGGTTGGAATCCACGTGACTCATATTGGAAACGAGTCTTGAAGCAATATTTGGATATCCAAGAATTCGAAAGTGTCGAAGATGCTGAGGAATTTGTTCAAATCTTTACTTGGATGTCAAATGATTTCGACCATAAATATGGGGTCTTATCGGATGGAAATCTATTTGTGGGTTGTGAGTATAGTCGAATTGGCGATGAGGTAGTTCTCGTGGAGGGCTTTCACGATGCTTTTATAGTACGTCAGAAGAACGAAGATGGGGATGTCATGTTTGTTGAAAAAGCAGTTGTGGTAGGAATATATCATTCACAAGTCATCACTGACTGGAGGGAGGAAATGGTTATGGTTTAGAATTTATATATATATAAATATTTGGTAGATATCCTGATTGACTAATGCGATTAATATTGTTTACGTTGAAGGTTTCCTTTCCTTTATTCGTTACTCTACGGAGGGTCTTACTGATAGATAGTTGTAAAGCCAAGTTCTCTGATTTCTTTCGGAAATTGAATCTCTTGGTTAATTTTATACGTAACTCTTGGTACTCAATGGGGTCATATCTACACTATAGAAACATACATATGTATTAATGTACCTAATTGTCCCGGTTCAAGGTGCAGTGCTCATGAGTCTGTGATGTGTCTTGCGTCACGGATAATGTTAGTCCATAACAATGCTGTGAAATTGGTTGAAGTCTTGACCTGCATGTCAAGCGCTGACCATAACGACGGGGTCTTATCAGATGGCAACTATAGGCCTCATTCTTGATCATCCACTCTACAGTCGTCTGATATTTACCAGCCAGTATTAACGTGTTGGCTCGAATTAGAGCTGAATAAACTTACACGCTGAGACAGTATGTGGATTTTATTAACAAAACCGGGCCAGGTGTAACTGGTAGGTACTAACGTTGAAGTCACGTCAAGCTTGAAGGTACTCATGGTCCTTCCGTTACAATCAGTGACAAAAGAAGGAACACTGGCAAAGAGGCCCCCATGAGAACAATACAATTTCTCATCGGGTACGATCATCCCGCTACTTGGAACGAAACGACCGTGAGCCTGGAACCGGGGTAAACACAAAGGGATTGTTTCCAAACGGCCAGATTCAAAAAACTTGGGCGATTCCGTCCCTCATGCTGATTAAGCATTCTTTAGATCCCAAGGACCTGTCACCGTCACTAATAATACTGGCCCAAGCCTGGCTAACTAAGAACTCCTGACTAAGAACAGCTTACTAAGACCCCTCAGACCTACCCGCGCTCTATGCAATTACGTCATTGTGCCATGTATCTATTTTGGGAAGGCACCAGGTGCCAATATAAAGCTGCTACCATGACACGCCCATTCTCTTATTTCTGATTTTTACACACCAATTTTGCTTTGCGTGTGTCCATTCACGGGGACATATAGTCAAATTTGGGTTGTGCCGCCTGAGTCCGCATCTGGCCTCAAAAAGTTGAATTTTGCTTTAGGATTCAAGTTCAGTCTCCATATATCTTCTTACTGTGTTTTTATTCACCATGCCGCTCCATCTACTTGGCAAAAAATCCTGGAACGTGTACAACAAATCTAACATTGAGCGCGTACGTCGGGATGAGGCTCAAGCAAGA
The DNA here is from genome assembly GCA_001483325.1 of Huntiella savannae. Taxonomy (NCBI): domain Eukaryota; kingdom Fungi; phylum Ascomycota; class Sordariomycetes; order Microascales; family Ceratocystidaceae; genus Huntiella; species Huntiella savannae. The sequence goes on from LCZG01000086.1 coordinate 61,052, forward strand.
CAAGACGAATTAATCGCCCGCGAAAAAGCCGCGTCCACCCAGCTAGATTTTCTACGACAAGGAAGGACGCTAGAAACAACCCAAGAAGATCGCGAAGACCAAACAGTCGCGCTAGGACCAGTTAGGCGCTCCATCACTCACGGCAATTCGGAACACAATGAACAACGCTCCGCGACAGACTCGCGCCATGGAAATGAAGGAAGATGGAATCGACATGGGAAATTACGCAGACGTGACGGTGAAGATGAGACGGATTTCGAAATGCGGCTAGCGAGTGAACGTAAATCATCCGACCCATCAAGAACTTCCCTCGTCGGTCCAGATGGCCACATTGACCTATTTGGGCCTGTACACAACGCATCCCAAGGGAGAAGACGCCAGCCTGCTGCTGCCTCTAGCGGCGTGGCCCACGGGAGCTCGCAGAATGATCTGCACGCCAGTCAGTCTCGACGGGACCATGGGCGTCATCAGGGTGCATGGTACACGCCAGAAACTGAGCCGCACTCGTCATCGAAGCCCACGGGTCTGGTCAACTCGGGAAAACAACGTCGTGCGGACGCCCGTTTGGCTGCCGATGACCCGTTGGCCCTGATGAAGCAGGGTTCACGAAAGGCAAAAGAGGTTTCGCGGCAGCGTCGTGGGCTTGAAGATTCACGGCAAGGAAGGGATGACGAAAGGTCGAAAAGGCGGAGAGAACTTCGGGAAGAGAGAAAACGTCGTCATAGGGATTCGAGTACTGGCCGTAGTAGACGCTAACAATGAGAATGAGAACCATTCTAAAGGAGCCAAATCTTCCAAAAGGGTCCACAGTAGTGTGAGTGGGTTTCCTGGTCATGGGGGTTTTTTTTCGTTACCACAGAAGGTGACGCTCGTGTATTTTTCCTGTAAATGGAAAGCCTACCATTTTGAGGAAGAAATTCTAAGTGAGTGACATGGTCTTCAAAGAGTTCCTTTTTTCGTCCATTTCTTGATAGGAAAACGAATGGCAACCTAAGAGGTAGTTTTAGAGTAAAGATAAGTATACAAGATGTTACAATGGATATGTGTTTGTGTGAGAATATCTATATTCCTAAGATGTAAGCTGGAATGGAGATGACTAACGCCACCAAAGGATGTGTATGTACATATCTATAAATGTGAAGAAAGCAATATGGCAATGAGAAAAGGCAAACTATGAAAAAGCAAATGCTAGCTAATGATATGAACAAAAGGAAAAAGGACGTGGCAGACATTGAATCTATGGGTATATGCCCAGGAAAAGAAAACAGAACAAAGGAAAAGAGAAAAAAGAAAAAGAAAGACATATCAATCACAGATTGACTTTTTTGGGGTTGAGACTCATTCTAGCCCTCAGACAGACCGCTTGTAGGGTAGAGAGATCTCAACTGGACGCAAATTCTCGAGCAAAGCCGAGATATGACGATGCTTAATCCGTGACAACGTATTCATCACAACAACTGTCGACTCTCGTGACAATCCTTCTTGTCGACTACTATAAACTTCGATGCTCTCCAATGTGAATTTGTTCTTGCTGAACCAAACAATAGCCCACTTCTCAACCTCACAGGTACCGAGCTTCGTCTCGCCAGTCGCTAAGATCTCCCAGTTACTTGTGATAAAACAGAGAAGACCATGACCACGCCATGTCCATCTAGACGAGTCCCCTTCGACAATTTTGTTGACGGCTGGAATATTCTCAATGGCTACTGTCTTGCCATCTACCACCTTTTCATATTTGATGATTTCCTCCATGCGTGCCTTTCCCCGGTTCTTTGGAGAACGACGATATGAGACGCGCGCATTGCGGGACTGTTGCCACATATCTAGCGTCGAATAGGTGATAGCCCAGGTGCCGTAGAGGAAATCCAGTGTTGGCGGGGTAGGACCGAGATGACGGTCACCCAGTGTGAGAAGGGCATGTGGTGGGCGGGCGTAGACATAAGGCGCATCTTTGGATATATATTTGGAGAACTTCCCAAGAGTGTGCTTTTTGACTGGAGGTGTCATAACGACTGTAGGTTTTTGGCAGATAGGTCCGGTGCTTTCTGATGGGTCTAGAGATGATGCAGAAGTCATGATAGAAGATTGTGAGGTCCCATCGGACTTGCAAGTTCGACGGCTGGATGAGCGCGAGGTGAACCTCTTTGGAATGTGAGATAAAAGAGAAGACATTGTAACTGTATGTATGTCTCTGTGTATATGATGAATGAAGTATGAAGGATTGGACAACAGTCCACCGTGGACTCGGTCAAGGTCTTGGCCGATACGGAGAAGACGAGAATAAGAGATACGAGAAGAAGGGGTCACCAATGGTCATTATATATGCATACCACATTGGATCTAGACAATGAAAAACAAAGACAAAGAGCAAGGAAGGAGAACCCGTCACACTAACAACGTAGGACCCACGTAAAAAAAACAAAAAGTGAAAAAAAAGGGAAGCCAAGGAGATCACGGTCCAGATTCAGGCTGGATAGAGAGAACAACCAGGGGTTACCTGCTTTTTATTTCTTCATTTTTGCGGCTTTTTTAACTACCTTAAGCTCAACTTTTACCGTTTCTGGGTAACAGACCTAGTGCCAATGCGTTTGGTCGGGGCTTCTTAACATGACGGGGCGAGGCGAGAAAGGGTCACTGGATCCGACTGTTTGGTGAGGTGGCAGGGAAGACGAGTTACGATAGTGTATTTGAATTCAAAGACAAGGAAGCGGCAATCCAACGGCAGTTTGCAGTGGCGAAATTGTGTTCACAAATAGTTGTGGCCAGAGACAATGATCAAGATACTGATACTGTATGCATGTACAAAGTTATCTTGATGGCACCTACTTGAACTTTTTTTTCGTCCCATTGTCCAAGACCTATTGTGCCACATCCACACATGAAGGAACCTACGTCATTTCCGTTCCTATCAATGTCTAGACTGCGTTCATCACTTTCCTTTTTAGACAGATTTTTTTCAACATGCAGTGTGATTGCAACAATAGCGGCCATCACATGTCATGTTTGTTGTATACACACACAGAGTCAAAATGCGCTTAGAGGAGAATATAGACGAACAAATCCAACGGTTATAGGGGGATATGTGCCCAATCTTCATATGTACAAACATTGCTTGCTCCACATTGATTGTTCCTGTGTTGGCTACCAGTGAGTGACTCCATTTGCGAGGCCCGACAGAATTCATCCACAACTGGTCTTGGCTTTTTAGGCGTGTGGGGGTCATTATAGTTCAAGCCAATTAGGGACTACGCAGGGCACAGTGGGGGCCAAGCGGAGCCAATGACGTAGTGAAGCCGGTGCCAAACTTGGACATTCTGGGTGCCAAAAAACGACCCCTGGTTTGCTAATGTCTGTCTGATGTTAGTCTTGTGGAACTTGTCAAAAAAGGATTTGTTCGAAACTGTGTCGTTTACTTCAATGGCCTATGTTGCAATCTATAGGAAAGAAAGGTGCTCTGAGTCTGGATGTGGTCAACTTATCTTTAGAGTGTGTATTCTAACAGAATTGAAATAGCATCATAAAACTAACACACATATGAAAGACAAGAGATTTCTAACACAAACCATGACAATACAATTGATCAATCACGTTATACACGAACGACTAGTTAGGAATTTGCGATGTAAGAGACTGCGCTCTACTCGCATATGTACATGCGACTCGGGTATTTCTAGGGATATATATTCTCACGACTTTCCAACTTGGTCTAGCATGTATGTATATAAGTGCTATAGCATAACCATCTCTTCCCTTCAGTCAGTTATGACTTGCGAATGAAGTATTCCTACCAAAATTGCCTGTTCAACAAACATGACCTCCCCGTCTTCGTTCTTCTCGCACACTATGAACGTCCTATGAATCCCCTCTGTGAGGACCACTTCATCGCCAATTATACTATACTCACAACCGACAAACACATTGCCATCTGACAAGACTCCGATATTATGGCGCCATTCTGTCATCCAGTGAAAAGGTATCATTAGAATTGCCTTGAATGTCCAAGTATTCTTCCAACATATGTTTTTCTGCCGCCCCGGGTTGTGAATGACCTAGCCATTTGAGTAGCTTATTCCGTCCTTCGTCATCAAGCTGATCTCCACCAAAACAGGCTACCATGGCCTCTCTTAGCTCTTAGCCTTGTCCTGCTTCAAGCATTTTGACGATCTTTTTTTGGTACATGCACGAAGTAAACAGTCTCCCGCCCTTTTCACCACGAACGAACTTCATATTTTCAAAAGTGGCTGTCCTCGATCCAATGAAGTCATGCGAGTTTCTCTTTATGAACACTAAAGAGTATGTCTTCACAGGATGAAGCACAGTCATACCATATGGAACCCAAGACATCAACGCGTCAGTCTTGGATAATTTCTCTTGTAATGACACCCGAAACTGATGGTTGTCCCACGGCATAAATCCCGGTTGGGGGTGCTCTTTAAGAGACTCGGTGATATTTTCGGCAATGTCTAAGGCAATCTCAGTATTAGGTTTCTTGTAGTCCACTTCGATTCTGTCTAAAGATATGTATATGTATGTATGTGTATTTGTACATAGATACGAAAAGCGAGGTGTGCTTTGTTACTCCAACTTGGTCATGAAGCTTAACAATACTTTAGGTAGTGAAGTTAAAATAATCAATACGGACATCTCCATGAGGAAATTGAATAACAGCAAAAGATAAAACTCTATATAATGTATGCAAACCAACTGTCATTTGATAGGGTTAGGTTCACCTGGGTTTAGAAAGTCGGTGATCCTTTACTCACAGCTGACAGCAGCTGACAAATATTAAAGCTCATGCCCCTCCATACCCTGAATGAGCTCAATCAACAAGGACAGCAAGTCAGCATGATCGCTTTGAATGGTCTTGTTTCATCGACGACTTAACTAAACTTTATAAATTAATAACCAAGTGCTCCTTCTTAAATCTACTTTGCAACTTGTTTACTATTTGCTAATTCTTCGCTGGCGAGAATACACGACAACAAACAAACCCGAACTCACACCCACTAATACACAAACCCCACTACATCCTTCACCCCTTTGGAAATGTCCCGAAACCCCGCTCCATTCCCCGGCTCCGGTCTCCCTGGTAGACGCCCCGCGCCCGGAGGTAATGATCTCTTCGGAAACCGCGGTGCACCTGCCCCATCTCAGGGTGGTTATGGCCAACAGCCTGGTGGCTACGGCCAGCAACCGGGTGGTTATGGTCAGCCAACACAACCACGCCCGGCGCAATCACGGCCAATGGCCGCGCCGTCTGAAAAGGGAGGTGCCGGCGGTGGTCCGACTATCCCACTACAGGTGGCCAAGGTTGAAGACAAGAATATGCAGACGCGCTTGATTTACTCGAGTGTTTGCGCTGTTTCGTCGTCCGACTTTCAAAGTCCCGATGGGAATGACATTTACGTGTTGATTACCAACATGGAAGGCCAGGAGTTTGTAGTTACTGCCAAACCTCTCCCAGACTTTCCTAGGGGTTGTATTTCGTAGGTTATATCCTTTCGTTAATTTATATGTACTGGGCGTTAGACTAACCATTGTCATCCCAATAGATTGTCCGAACCTCAGCGCAACTGGCTTCGCATCGGTCTCCGCGACAGCTTCACCGGCCGCGCCTGGTCGCCATTTGATGGACGTAACCAGCAAGTTTATGTCGGCTCGATGGACGTTGAAATCGGGTTCGCTTCGCCAAACAAGCGCACAGAACAAAAGTACAACGAAGATGAACTCAACAAGATTCTCGTCCGCAGTTTCCAAAACCTAGTCGTTCAACCCGGCCAGCGCATTCTTATGGATGTTCAGTCGATTCCACTTCTCATCACTGTCAAGACTGTCACGCTCATTAACCTCGGAGCTTCAGTTGAAGGGCAACAGAGTTCGCGTGACCCGCGTACTCGCGGTATCTTGATGCCCGAGACCCAGGCGATATTCCACCTTAACTCTGAATCGGGTATGAAGATGGAGGCCTCGATGAAGCGGGCCAACACAAATGCCATCATTGCGCCAGACTTCAAGTTCGAGGATATGGGTATTGGTGGTTTGGCTGGCGAGTTCGCTACTATTTTCCGTCGTGCTTTTGCCTCGCGCATTTTCCCTCCGGCAATGGTTCAGAAACTTGGTATCCAGCACGTGAAGGGTATTCTCATGTACGGTCCACCCGGTACGGGAAAGACACTCATGGCCCGTCAAATTGGTAAGATGCTCAACAGTCGTGAGCCCAAGATTATCAACGGTCCTGAGATTCTCAACAAGTTCGTTGGTCAGTCAGAGGAAAACGTCCGTAAAATGTTTGAGGACGCTGAGAAGGAGTACAAGGAGAAGGGTGATGAGTCAGGTCTTCACGTTATCATCTTCGATGAACTGGACGCCGTCTGCAAGCAGCGTGGTTCAGGCTCCGGTGGTGGTACGGGTGTTGGTGACAGTGTTGTCAACCAACTGCTGACCAAGTTGGATGGTGTTGACCAGCTTAACAATATTTTGCTCATCGGTATGACCAACCGTAAGGACATGATCGATGAGGCTCTGTTGCGTCCTGGTCGTCTGGAAGTGCAACTTGAGATCAGCCTACCCAACGAGGAAGGTCGTCTTCAGATTTGTAAGTGCGACTTATTATCAATGAGTGTTGTAAAATTTACTAACACATATCTACAGTGAAAATCCATACTAGCAAGATGAAGAACAATGATGTTCTCGGTGACGATGTCGATCTAGTGTCACTGGCGGCTGAAGCCAAAAACTATTCTGGTGCCGAGCTCAGTGGTCTGGTAAAGGCTGCGACTTCATTCGCCTTTGCTCGTCACACCAAGGTGGATCAAATGGCCGGTATCAAGGAAGATGTAGCCAACATGAAAGTTACCATGGCAGACTTTGAACAGGCGATGAAGGAGGTCCGGCCTGCTTATGGTGTTGATGAGCAAGACTTGGATGTACTCATCCCTAACGGTATCATCAACTTCAACCCCGATTATATTCAGGATCTGTTTTCCCAGGGTAAGGGCTCCTTCATTACGGTGCGTGACTCGGCCAGCAAGAGACACGAAGCTGTACTATTCCACGGGCCGCTTGGTTCGGGAAAGACGGCACTCGCGGCAGAGATTGCGCGAATGTCGCAGTTCCCATTTGTCAAGGTCCTTAGTCCCAAGGATCTGTTGCCATACCGTGATGAGTTCTCGAAGATCGACTTCATCAACCGTCAGTTTACCAATGCTTATCGCTCACCTTTGTCAATGATTGTCATTGATGACTTTGAGCGTATGATTGAGTGGTCGCCAATTGGCCCACGTTACAGCAACAACCTTTACACCGTCTTGCAAACGCTCATCCGTAACCCTCCGCCCAAGGGTCACCGCTTGCTTATTTTCTGCACGACGAGCAAGTTGCATGTTCTCAAACTACTTGAAGCTGATGAGTGGTTCGGCAAAAAGGTCGCTGTGCGGCCTTTACGCACTCTTAACGAGCTTGGTTCGGTCATGGAGAGCGCAGGTGTATTTGATAAAAGAGAGATTGGCGGGCTGTTGCAACAGGTTCAGCGTGATGCATACGTCTCTGAGAACGAGCAACGTACTGGGGAGTTCAGAGTGGACGTAGGTATCAAGAAGGTTCTAGATATCTTGTTTGAGGCTGAAGCCGCAAGTAAGCCACAGGAAGAGGGCGGTCTGGGTATGCAAGCTGGTCCCAGATTTGTCAAGTCTATGGTTGAGGCTATCGCAGATGCCAAGATTAAGGACAGTGCCGTTTAGTATCATTTACGGAGTTTTATATACATATATGCATGAAAGGAATTACGGAAATGTCAAAGTTTATATGCGCATGTAGATAGAGTTACAGAGTTACAGCGAGGGATCATCAACCATGTGGGAAGTTTTCTGGTAGATTAAGGGAGCATTGGATTTTCTTGCGGTGAAACGAACGAGTGATGCAAAACCCTAACTTGCATATGGGTTATTTTATGAAGAAGGGGGATTCTAGAAGCTGATCAAGTGGCTTAGTCGGTTTGGAGATTGACGTCAAAGCAGAATTAAACGTCAACACCGCGGAATTTAGTGAATGTGAAGGGGGATTCTAGATATGCGCTAGGATGGGTAAGTTCGCGTTTGTCCGGCTAATTGATCTTGGGACTGAGTTTAATTACAGGTTAATGCAGTTTAAGCGGGGCCACAATAACTATGGTAGGGTTGTATAGGGTTTACTATGAAGTTTTGATACTAGAACCTGGGTCCTTGTTTGGATGCATGGCATTCTTGGGTCTGAGGGTACGGACAGATTGTTTAAGAAGATTGGCTGCGTGCATTAGTGTCGATTTGAGAGAAGAAGGTGGATACGTAACTAGGTTAAATGGGATGGAGACAAACATGACGGAGAGTTGAGAATAAGTTGCATGAACACGGGTATTTGCGGTCGAGATATTGTCAATACTACATGCAAGTCAACAATACAGAGAGCCTGTCAAACGTATAGTCTAACCACGGGTTGTATCAGCAGGAACAAGCGATTATTTATTGTAGACACATATGAATAACTTCTAAACCACAACGAACCGTGGGTTTTATGCAATAATTCCTTGGAACTTGACACGTCCCTGGTCCTTTGCTAATCTCGAGGTTGCTCGATGGGCGAGTGACGAGTAAACTGTAGGCGCCGGAATACTGGGTCATTGCGTTTTTTGTTTGGAAAGAAAGAGGAGAAGGAGAACGTGGGTGGTTGACTTAGGTTGAGGAATTAAGCATCGTGAATTTCTGGGGAATTGGGAAGTTTCCTTTCTTTTTGTTTTTCCCTCTTGCTCGCTTGGAGGTCCTTCTTTTTTTCATCCTTATTTTCGCTTGTTTTTAGTTATCTTTTTTTTTTGGACGGATTTTAATTGATATTGACATCACTGGTAACCAGTACAGCATCTTTTCTTCTCTAACTTCCTTAAGAAAAGCAAAACGCCAAACAGTCGTTTATGCATGGCGTTGTAGAGTATGTCGATCCCCCCTCAGACCATCTTTTTATGCCTCAACTGGCTCTCGGCCGGAACGTGACAAAAGGGATAGAACTCCATCATCCCATTCATACGTACCCACCTAAATGGGTTGCATCTGTCATGTATGCTCTTAGATATCGACGCTAACTGCGGGTACCTGCTTCTGCTTTTCAACAGCCCTAACACACGACAGTGGCAGTTGCCATAAAAATCAATCGCCGTCATGGACTTCGACGCCGAATCCAGCAAGGCCGCTCCGGGAGCCACCGACAGTCTGGCCGTCCAAACCATCACACACATCAAAGAGCACGCTCGTCTCGGCCCACCCTCGAATCTCTCACCACGATCGATTGACTCGGCTCATAGTAGGCTACGTCGTCTCACGCCACACAAGAATGGAAGCACACCAAAACGCGGCGCCAATAAGCCACCAACCAAACTCAAGCCAGCTCCGTCTGCACCGCTTAAGCCGTTGGTGCCGGCGACGGAGCGCAAAACACAAGATACGAATATACAGACGCGCATGCGCAAGAATTCGGATGCGGAGCGCATCACTGCTGATAAAAATGGAAGTTGGCGGAAGCGCGGATTGACGGTGTCGAATGTTGGTAACAACGGAAGGATTTACATGAGGTAAGTTACTGATTGTTGCGCGGGTTTCCATTTGTGCGTGTATTGATGTGCTAATGTGCTACGTAAAGACCAACAATTCTTCCGGCAAACACGCGATATCCTACTCAAACAAATGTCTTTCCTATGACACCACCAAGCACAGCTGGTCTCGACGTGCTTAGTCCGGGAATAATGACACAGGGACAAGGCGAATTTACACCTGAACCATCACCGCAAAATGACCACGAAATGCGACTCCAAGTCAGAACGAAGCCCGGAAATCGGAAACTAGAAGCCCCAAAGCTTGATCTTGACGAACTTAATACGCCTGCTCCATCAGTTTACCAATTTCCTACGCCATCATCACCACCGCCACCAATACCTACGGCTACAAAGACATCATCAGCGCACAAGCACATTCGTAAAGACACTCAACAAAGTGTCTCGATCCAGCGAAGGCGCAGGGCACTTTCGGACTCCACCGTGGCCGACGTGTCTCGGCCGAACCCGCATACAGACATTAATGGAAGCTCCAGTAGCAGCGGTCTCAAGATTTTCATCTCACCTCAGGCACCGCGACCTCAATCGGCCGATGGACATCAACGCGCGGATTCACAATACATCGACATTAATATTCCGTCACATCGCATCGGTCTGCCGCGCTTCACGACCCGCGGTACTCCGGTACTCCGCACTTCTTGTTATACGGCAACGACGGATCTGCAGTCAAGTATCGCTCAGACGCTTTCGGCACTGCCAACATCCCTTCCGCGCGCTAGCTTCATGACACAGTCACCGTATTTGCCGGGTGTGGCGTCAAGGGAACCTACTTGGATGATCCAGACACCTCGTCGGTTTCTCCCTGCCATGCCATTTGAACCACCTGTTCCTGCCATCCCGGCGCATTTGTTGAGTGAGGGGAATACCCCGTTGTCGTCAAAAAGACTGCATAGTCCAACAGAGAGTTCTCGACATGACGATTTGGTTATTGAGCCGGATATGTTTGATAGTTTGACGTTCAAGCCAGAGTGCGACGTTCCTTCCATGGTTCATTATTCGACACACACCGGCGCAGTGGTAGCTGCTACACGATCACGACTGGTGGCGGAGATCACATCGCCCAGTTTCTTGGATTATGAGCTTCTATCCGACTTCTTTCTTACTTTCCGGGCGTTCCTTGACCCATTACAACTGCTGCGCATGTTGATTGCGCGTTTTAGATGGGCTGCTTCTCGAAATGATGAGACGGGAATGGTGGTGCGCGTTCGCACATTCGTCGCCTTGAGACACTGGATTCTTAACTACTTCCCTGACGATTTCATGACCAATTATGAGTTGCGACTTGCCTTTTGCGACTTGGTTAATGACTTGATTCTTGACCTCACCAAGATCGGTCGTAATGTAGGCCCACACATCAAGATTGTGCAAGAGCTTAAGAAGTGCTGGAAACGGGTGTGTGCGCAATACTGGGAGGAGGACGAAGATGCTGGTGATGCCTCAGTGGTGGCTATCGACGAGATCCAACCTGGTGGTGCTGTTGGGGAACAGACCACAGAAACTTTGACTAAACGCGCATCATTGGCCAGTTTACGGAGGGAGGTCTCTAGACTTCAGGGAGCTCCTAGCATTAACCACAGTGTACCAGGCGATGCTATCGTTAACCCGGAGAGACCAGATACTCCACCCCCAAGACAGGTTCCTCTTGACACCTTCAAGCCACTTCACCAGCAGGCCATGCACTCTGCGGATAACCCCTTTGGAGGACCACGACATGGTACCAACCCCATGAGCATTTCTAGTATCGATGTGGTCTCATGCACCTTCCCAACAGCGAAAAACTTCCAGCGTCTAGGTCTGGTAACTTCCAGTCATGCCAACCCGATGCGCCCAGTATCGGCCGAAAAGACAACTTCAGTCATCCCACCACCCGGCGGCGCTGTTTCTTCAGCGCCTAAGGGTGTTATTGGGAAGCGTGTCCGCCGCCAACACAAGAGAAACGGAAGCATGTCGGACTCCCTGAGAGACCACCACCCACACCATCACGTTGTTGACGCATCAAATCGGAATTCAGAACAGACAGAGCGCTCTGTGGTTCTTCCATTTGCTGGTAGTTTGGTTCGTGGTGATTTGTTCCCACCATCTCAGGCCTTTGTCGAGGATGTTGTACCTACTGAGGCAGCCGAGGCTCAGCGGTTAACAGTTTCGGATGGTCCTGCATCGAGGGATAGTGGAAAGATGGTAGGCTGCCCTAATGCGAAGAAACTTCTTGGTACGATGAAGCGGGCTTTGAGTACACGCGTGCACGGGGCCAACCACCTTGGCTTATCGCGGAACAATAGGGTGCCTTCAGCTTTGGTTCCCGAGGTTCGGTCTAAGAAGATTGAAGACCGGCCGGTACGTATTGATCTGCTTGGTGCTGAGATTGCAGATGCTTTCAAGGCAGCTGTGCGGGATGAGCAACAGGCAGAGGCCCGGGCCAAGGGTATTGACTTGCCTGAATCGGCGGCTAGCTCACCAAGATCAAAGCGGACGGTTGAAATTCCAAAGTTCCAGACTGCGCATTTAGATGGATCTTATGAGGATCTTTCCAGGCCCAGTGCGGACTACGAAAGAGAGGAGGCAGAGAGCTTTGCCCGTGTTCGTCGGGGTCATCAGCGGGGTATGAGTGACGGGGCCTTGACTACTATTACCGCTGGTAGCAAGTCGATTATGATCATCAACGATACCCACGCCATGCCGTTCGACTTGGCCACGATGCCAATTCCTGATATTTCTAAGCTTGACAACAAGGCTAGCGAGTCACTTCCCATGTTTGTCCCAGACCTCAATAGTCTGCTTGATGGTGCCTGTCTTTCTCCTAATGAGGCTTTCCGCAGCCCAACAAATATTACCACGTTCCATCAGCCATTAGAACTTTCTCTTGGTGACGACTTCCATGAAGATTTGGAGGCGTCCATTCTTGGGATTGAGCGGCCAAGCTCGGCGGCTTCCCGGAGAGTTTCTGATGGTGCTTTGTCTGTGGATGCTCCAACTGTCATCCAGGGCTCGGGCCCTCGGTTGTCAATCTTCTCACATTCACGGCGAAACTCTGTGCACACTGTCGACCGGCTTTCGGTGCGCAAGAGTATTGGTGCCTTTTCCTATGCTTCGTCAGCAGCCCCGTCACGAGCAAGCTCTCGCGAGCCCCCAGCGCGCATGCTGCGGAGACGGCCGGCTGGGAACCTTAGGGATGCCACCACTGTTGACGATCTGGATCACCGAATTCATGTGGAGTCGCAGCTGTTGGCTCGCTCACGGTCTATGACGACTATCGATACTTACAGTGAGTCTCGTGCGAGCTCGTACATGTATAGCCATTATGACTCTCTTGAGCCGGCTAGCGCAGGACACCTTGGTGCTCCTTCTATGCGCGCCTCGGAACGCGGATCCCACACATTCTCTCTTGGTGCTTTGGCTGGTAATGTAACCTCTGAACCAAAGAAACTGTCTTTGTTCAGCACACATTCGTCCATTCACCGCATGCGCCCTTCGTTCGAGGCTGAGCTACGCAAGCTTGCAGCCATCCCAGATGAGGTCACAGACAACGGAGTAGAAACTGCCTTGATGAAGCTGGAAGGTCGTTATGAGAGGTCACCTTCACCGTCGCCTTCCCAAACTTCATTCCCACTCGCTGGGCGGTTACGCAAGCAACCTATCACTCTTAGTGAGATTGCTGCTGGTAACCGGACATTAAAGAGTAAGGAGAAGCAGACTAACCGCAATATTGGGCTTGGTGGAGATGGCGTCCTCATCGAGTCTGGAAACCAGTCGGATTCTTCTTTGTCTGAGAATGGCGTCAACTATGATGATAGCTTTTTACCAGCTGGCCCTATGCGGCGCTATCAGGGTGATGATGTTGATTCAACGCTCAGTGACCATAACGATACTACTATGATGGACACTATCAACGATGATAACTCTTCACACCACCTCGGCTTAGATCTCCCTGGTCATGGTGTTCTGTCGTCCAAACCTAGTAACTTAGAGTCAGGTCTTGTGACTCCGCGCATCCGCATCTCAGACTCACTGCTCTTGGATTACGGTGACGATGTTCACCACGCTGACGCCCACCAGGATCTTGTTTCACCTGGCCCTATGATGGAGTTCATTCTACCTAATGATTCGGCTACCTCTTTTGGCGATGCCCAGCCACCATCTACTGCTGGAGGTGACCACTCTCGTCCTGCTACCCTCGATCAACAGTACGACTCGTCTAAAGATGTTAGCCCTATTTCAAACGCCACCACTACGGAAACTGCCCCGCGTAATCTCTCGATGGGTTCGGCCCAAAAGGCCCACGGTAACCTTTTGCTCTTGCATAAGCCTTTGCCACCGACCCCAGCTGCTACCATTTCAACATTTGCCCAACGGGGTGTCCAGCTTAAGCCTGCCCCTAAGCCTACTAGTATGAATTCTGAAAATGCCTCGGCTCATCTTCCCTTCATCCTGGCTTTTGACTCGGATATCTTGGCTCAACAGTTCACTCTCATTGAGAAGGATGCCTTGATTGAGATCGATTGGAAGGAGCTTGTTGACATGAAGTGGAAAGATACTCGTGCTGGTCACTGGCGTTCATGGCTCGACTTCCTCCGCAACTCTGACTCTCACGGTGTGGAGGTTGTCGTTGCTCGTTTCAACATCATGGTCAAGTGGGCTGTGTCTGAGATCGTTCTTACTCAGTCCATGGCTGAACGGGCTCGCTGCATTATCAAATTCATCCACATTGCGAACCACTGTCGGCGGTACCGTAACTTTGCTACTCTTGCTCAGATCACTATGGCTTTGACTTCTCCAGAGATCACCCGCCTGTCAAAGACATGGGCCCTCGTTCCCGCAGCTGATGTGAAGATCGTTGCAGACCTCGAAAGTCTCATGACTCCTTCCCGCAACTTCTACAATCTTCGTGCTGAAATGGAGACTGGCTCTGATACTGGGTGCATCCCATTCGTCGGTATCTATACTCACGACCTGATCTATAACGCACAAAGACCCGCGGAGGTTCCAGCAACGGAGGGTAACACCATGCTGGTTAACTTTGAGAGATACCGGATCGCGGCTGGAGTTGTCAAGACCGTTCTGAGACTTTTGGAGGCAGGAGGTAGTTACAGGTTCCAGCCAATCGAGGGGATTACAGAGAGGTGTTTGTGGATGTGTGCTTTGGCCGATGATGATATCCGGGAGAGAGTTGCGGGGCTGGAGTAAGGAGGTATATTTTTCATTTTTCATTTGCTTTGTTTGGGGATATGATACCATGGTTTTCTTTTTTGTTTCTTTTTGTTTGGTTGGTGAGGTATTGGTTTATTAAGTTACAGTAATACATAATGTAGACATCCAGATATCACATAACATGTTTATTCTCACGGAGATTTTTTTCGCTTTCAAGGTTGTGACTTGGTAGACCGTAGGATCAGGGTAATGATGTCATTAGGCGAGGCGAGGGCAAGCTGTTGTTATCATTGGTTGATAGCTCAGTGCTATTTCGCAACCTGCTTTATAAACTAATTGGCAGCTGTTAAGCTATTATTGAGTGTCTGCATTTGGACGATTGATTGATAGATGCTTAGCGACTAGCGCACAACTCAGCGGCAGTTGGGAGGACTTCAAGAATGTCACGATTGCGCCGCTATAGAATTGGCTAGAAATTATGGTCCTCGTAGTAATGTATATTCTGGTGGATAACATTTCAACACCATGATATAAAAACACTGTATAGAGATAGTCTGGATGATACTGGGAGGCTTGCTCTTCTAGATAGGCTGGGACGTCGGACGATATCGGTGGTGGAGGCTTTGCAGATTCGAGGAGTATCTGGATGAACGGTACTGAGCGGAACAAAGTTAATCTTATTTGACCAGCGGCTTCTTAATCCCGACGACGTGTTCCTCAGCCAAACTGTCTAGTCTTTGCAAACATACTCACGACTAGTACATCAGCCCACTGCGTGTTCATGCCGAATCGCCTATTCAGAAAAAAGTGGATGAAGGCTAGTCCTATAGACTTCAAGTAGACAAGCTAAAACATGCACGTGATCGTCTTGGGGGCGAGATTTCGCCCATTCATCTTCACCAGTACACGGCTTAATTTACCACACTTACTTACAACATTGGACCTATGCATTTCCGCTTTAGGTAATTTTGAGACTTTGTAAACGAACTAGTACGCCAAAACCCACTTTACTCACCTCACACTTCATATGGTCACGTGATGGATATGCGTACAAGTGCGAAATATCTTGGAGAAGGTTGATAAGAACGAGAGTCATGAGGATAAAGAGGGGACGTAGCTGACAGGAATTTCCAATCGAAACTTTCTTTCTTTTTTTTTCTTTTCACATCTTTCTATTCGCATTTGGATTTTCGTGAAGTGCTCGTCGGAATATCCTGTCATACATATTTTATCATTCTATTGCTTCACTTCTGAGAAGTGTATTTTCTCATTTACTTTTTTTAAAAATATTAAGTCAATCCGGCATTGACTTACACTCTTGCTTTTTTGCTCACACCTCCCTTCTTACTATTTCAATCATCCCAATTTTCAAGGTACTTTTTTTGTCTCCAGATACACACATCTTCACCTTCCAATCCTCATACATTTTCTAACATTGCCCAGTATGAGCGCCCCTCCTTCCAAGATGACCTTCCCCGGCCAGAAGCAAGCGACTGCCCCCGCTGCCCAGGAGCCTACGGCTTCCTCGATGTCCGCCCCCACCAAAGCTGCCGCTGAGTCTAAGTCCACCCTGAATGAGACTAGCGGCTCGGACACCTCTGCCAAGAAGTCTACGGTTTGCTCTATGTCCGCCTTCCCTCCTCTCAAGATGGCCTTCCCTGGCCAGGAGCAAGCCACTTCCCCCGCTA
>LCZG01000086.1:77588-111425 GCA_001483325.1 Huntiella savannae
CTCGATGTCTGCCCCCCCTCCTCTGAAGATGACCTTCCCTGGCCAGAAGAAAGCTACTGCCCCCGCTACCCAAAAGTCTACGGCTTCCTCGACGTCCGCCCCCACCAAAGCCGCCGCTAAGTCTAAGTCCGTCCTAAAGGAGACTAGCGGCTCGGACATCCCTGTCAAGAAGTCGGCCAAGTATGTTAAGAGTGGCGAGGCCGCTGCTACTAAGAACCGCAACAAGCGCGGACGCCGGCCCGTCGCTCCTACCCCTCCTAAGGTTAAGCCCGGCCATCGTTTCGACGCTGCTATGGCTAAGGCTACTGAGAAGGCTTCTGTTGTTTCGGATCACACTTCCTCTTCCTCGGAGTCGACTTCGGCTTCTACTGAGTCCGACACCCCCGCTACCACTGCCAAGGAGGAGTCGAAGAAGCATAAGGCGGGCAAGCAAGAATCCCAGAAGCCAGCTAAGCAGGAGGGGAAGCTCTATCTCTCGAAGAACCACGAGCTTATCACGATGGAGGAGTTCAAGAAGCAGAAGGCGGCGGAGAAGGCGGCGGAGAAAATGAAGGCTGCCCTGGAAATGTTTCGCAAGCAGAAGGAGGATTTGAAGACTGCCAGCAAGCAGAAGGAGGAT
This sequence comes from Huntiella savannae, assembly GCA_001483325.1. Lineage (NCBI taxonomy): Eukaryota > Fungi > Ascomycota > Sordariomycetes > Microascales > Ceratocystidaceae > Huntiella > Huntiella savannae. The sequence goes on from LCZG01000086.1 coordinate 78,208, forward strand.
TTGAAGACTGCCAGCAAGCAGAAGGAGGATTTGAAGACTGCTAGCAAGCAGAAGGAGGATTTGAAGACTGCTAGCAAGCAGAAGGAGGATTTGAAGACTGCTAGCAAGCAGAAGGAGGATTTGAAGACTGCCAGCAAGCAGAAGGAGGACTTGAAGACTTCTAGTAAGGAGAAGTCTAAGGCGGCTTCGCAGAAGGTTGTCCCCGCTGTTGTTTCCCCTGTCACTACCAATGACGTCACTGTTACTGTCCCGGTCAAGGACACTACCGCTGTTACCCCCAACAACAGATTCACCGTCTCAGTTGCCGAGACTGATGTTGTTACTGCTGCCGTAACCGATGACGTCACTGCCACTGTCCCAGTTAAGGACACCACTGATACCGCCACTGAGGTCGCCCCCGTCGCAACTGTCGACAACGTGGTTGTTCAGAACCAGCCCATGGTGCAGGATACTAGCGACGACACCGAGGAGTTGGAAGCGGAGGCGGCCCCCAAGGCCATGAAGAAGAAGAAGAGATGCAAGAAGTCTAAGAAGTCTAAGAAGGCCAAGAAGGCAAGCGAGCCTGAGGTCGATGGCTTCTTTGGTCAGAATGTCATGAAGAAAGCGGGGTCTGTGGTTTTGGGTGTTTGTGGGGCTGTTGCGGCTTTTAGATTTGGACATATGGCTATCCCCGACCCCGTGGTTGGATTTGGCTCTGCTGCTATCTTCGACAGCTTCATGTCGTCTAACTCGTCTTTGCCACAAATTGTATTTGGCATGAACTGATTTGATTGGTTGTGTTTAAAATGTTAAAAGGACTGTTCGAAGTTGGTTAGTTTTTTGGAATATATCGGTTTAGTTTTACTCGTTGAACTCCATGTGATGATATGCAAAACTCCTCTATGTGAATGTGGTGATAACTTCTCTATCTATCTGTCGACACTTTAGTACATCACCTCACTGTGTGTCGATTTGTACTGCGCTTCACTGCTGTTTACTTTTGACCTTTTGGGTACCTATAAACCTCTCTCTTGAGGCCCCGAACTACTGTTAAAGCACAACGACCATTGTCGTGTGACTTGGTGATATAAATTGAAATATCGGGTCGCTTATGTCGATTGTTACACCAACTTCTCAATGAGTACAAGGCCTCTATAGTCTTCTGGAGAAGTTATGTGCATCTCTGTGGATGGGTTGACAACACGATGGCTCGATATCCTTCTATCTACTGGGACGGACACACACCGAGACACCAGTGTATGTCAGTAGAATCAGTGTCGTCAATAGTCTTACATTACCTTCCTCCAAAGTTGTTCACAGTCAAGTGCGAAATATGGAGTAAACCCTACCAAGTCGAGTTAATCTTCACGTAGCAGACATAATATTCACAATGAAAACAATAAATCAATTCAAAAGACCCCAAAAAGGGACAAAACTCCAATAAATCCAATGAAGCCCCGAAAACAAAGTCTAACCCCCGCATATCATATAAATACACAAAGCCCAAACTAAACCAACGCAAGGGGAATCACAACATAGAAGAAAAGAACAAAGCAACACCAAAACGCCAGCCCAATGCTAATGAATATCCACCAATACCCCATTTTTAAGAATACTTAAATGAAGCCTGCTCGTCCTTCCCTTACAACACCGTCCAAGTCCATGGGAACACTAGCCATATGGTCTACAGCAATAGGTGATCTTTGGCTCATGCGACTCTGTGCCTCCCATAGAGGAATAGCTTCCACTGGGAGATTCTCGCTAACAAGCGAGGCGTCTACAGGAAACCCGGTAGACTGCATGGCTTCAAAGGCGCCAGGACGCATGTGAATAGGTGGGGTAAGGGGACCGGAGATGGACGACATAGTGGGGCGTTTCTTGAGACGAGGAGAAGGCAGGGGCGGAGAAATAGCGGAAGAGGTCATGGGACGAGGAATTGCGGGATGTGGTGGAAAGAAAGTAGGAGATGGACGAGAGAAATTGGGACTGGGTTGCGGACGAGAGAAGTTTGGCGATGTAGGAGAGTGGATAGGCGCAGAAGGAACCGAAGAGACACTCTTGCTATGAGCATGGACTACGGGAGTTTGAGTTGAACGGCCGGTAAATAGACCAGTCAACTCACTTCCCCGGCGCCGCAACTTTCCAAAGTCACCGATGCGGGATGCCGACTTACGTAACTTCTTGTGTGTGGGAATGGTGATGTCAGCATCAGGAGAGTCCCGTCCACTACGCTTCATACCCCGTGAGTTATTAGCGTCATCATCCCACCCGGCAAGACAGTTCTTGTCCATGGGAGAAGAAACTGGTCTCGCGCCAATTGGTGCGCGCCAAGAAGGAGATGGGAGACCTATAGAGGTTGGTGTCGGGGGAACTGGGTTTGAACGGAGACCATCGGTGGGCGGGCCTGAGGGCTTGAAGTTGGCTACCGACTGGGAGGTGTTCAATGGCTTGGGAGGTGGGCGACGAGTGGATTGGATAGCGTGAGTACCAAAGAAGCCCTGAGCCATGAGGGTTTTGTAGTTAGCCATGACTTCATCGCGACTAGGGCGTACTCCATTATCGCCCATGCCCATGCCGAGAAGTGGGGAAGTTGGCATGGGTGGAATAGGCTCCGGGGTGGATCCACTAGAGACGGTAGACACGGTGGAGCTATGGGGTTGAGCGGAAGAATGGTTTGAACGAGGCCGTTGTTTCCCTTCGGTCTTCTTGAAGTTGAGTTTCTCACGAAGACCGGTCCAGATGCTAGGAAGGAAGCTGTTACGCTTGTCGCCTTTGTTCTTGCCCATTGTGCTGTGGCTAGAAGTGGTTGATTGGGTGTTGCTGTGGATGATTCGGGCAAGATTGTTGGTGTTGTGAACAGTAGCGGCCATCTTCCGGGGCGAATAACCAGACAAGAACTCAGCGGCAATATCGTCGAGATCGTCGTCGTCAGTTTGAGAGCAATGAGAACGTGGTTGGCAATGGCCTATGATTTCGAGTGGAGGAGCAGCAGAGACTCTGTCGTTCATAGAGCCTTCTTGGAAACGGCTGGCGGCTCGTATGAGGCCGGCCATGATGGGTTATATGTATTGAGAAGAGACGCAAGAATGTAAAGGGAGACTAGACGAGGAATGAAGAGCCAAGACGGCCGTGAAGTGAAGGCCTAAGAGATTGCGGTGGATGGCGCGGAAGTACTGAATTGGTGGTACAGAATAGACTGGAATGGCGGGTCGGGCGAAGCAAAAAGACGAGAATGGTGACAGGAGGTGATTGACTTGGAAATGTCTCTCAAGAGCCGTGGATATAGTCGGAAGAGGAATGAATGCCAAAGAAGGGATATTATAAAGAGAGCGTGGCTGCAAGTATGTGGCGGATGCAGATGTACAAGACTGACGTGTGTATATGATGTACGAGTGTTTGTAAAGGAAAAGAGTGTGCAGAGGCTCAGAAAGAGGCTCAGTATTGTCGAGGAACTTTGTCTTCACAACCGTGAGGCACGTCCAAACAAAGGCAGTTCCAAAAAGAACGTTTGAAGTGACGAAAAAGAACGGGAGGAAGAGGGGAGCCAGGGAAAAAGGGAAGCGTCAGGTACAAGTAGGATTTCTGACGACGGAACCAGGGAGATTAGGCGTGGGTATTGTGCGGAGAGCTTGAAGTTGGAGGCGATATCGACATGTAAATAGCCGAAAGGGGACAGTGAACGGTGAGTTTTGAGGTGGTCTGTGGGTTTATTGAGTATTGATGGATTGGAGGAATATGTAAGGCTATTCTGACCATGTGGAGGGTGGATATCTGAACTTGAAAGAGGGAGTGAAAAAGTTGTAGAGTTGTAGAGTTGTTTTGGTTGTTTTTGGTCGTTTTTGTATCTGATTTGAAGTTGAAGTAACTGTAAAGGTGAAGCCTAACTGCATATCTATTGTAAGAATGACAACCCAACTAAACCCAACGGAACCCAACATACGTACATCAGTCTTCTCTTCTTTTTGATGTACCCGTCGTTGTCCTGGTAGCCATTCGTCAAGGCTCTCGGACTGGACTTAATACCCAGGGTAACTATCAACAAGCGAATTAAATCCATGATGAAAAAAGTAAATGTACAGGGGGTTTGAATTTCAGTGGTGATACTTTTATGGATTGTTTACTTTGTGATGGTGGTGGTGACGCAGACAATATAAAAGGACAAGATTACTTTTGTAACTCTCTCTTCTATTGTATGTGTGTATGTACACATGTAAATACAAATGTACTTCCGACTCACATCTTTCAAATTACTTACCATCCATCTTTCCAAAAAACTAAGCCCCCAAATCCTCAAAAACATCATCATTTCCCTTTTCTTTTTCAGGTAAATCCCCCCACCACGGTCATCGTATCCTCCGTAACCACAACAATGCTTTCTAAACAAACCAAATCGCATCTCGTTCTTGTGGCAACCGACAACGATCATGACAATCTGACCAATCATCTTTCATGTTACATGGCTACAGCTCCACCTATTTACAGGGATGTCCAAGGTTGTGACGGGAGAAACGCAGGGAAGTTGCTCACTTCTAGATATCAAGAGTTTATTCTGGACTCATATTTGGCCAGTGCCATTCATACTATCTAGGCAGAAACTATCATTGTAATTCTGTATCTAGGAAACCTAATAGATTCATTCGTTTTCTTCTATTCACGGAAACCCCCCTTACCTAAACTCAGCCCACAAGACTTCACTTACTCAAGACGAAAATGTCTTACCTTACCCAGTCTGACCCCCATAAACCAGCCACATATCGTCATCATAATCACAAGCCACATTTTTACTGTCGCTTCTTCAAAAACTCGCCCAGTCTCGTCGTTGCCAGTCTACCCCAACCACACGTCATTGCCACCACAACTACCTACCAACCGCCTCATAACTTGGACCTCTGTTGAATAGCACAATTCCAGTAACTATGACCTCAAGCCCAACCTCATAAACCCCTCTCTTGCACAAAATAAAAGCCTAAACCCACATCATCCCCGTGGCAGCCACCGAAACATCTCATAATCCACATGAGCCTCTGCCTAAAACATACATAAACATTCACTAGCCGCCATACCACTCTTGTGCTAGGATCACCATTACACAGACTTTATGCAAACACGGTGAAACACCACGTCAAATGTGACATTACAGGTGCATTGCAGACAGAGAGATGCAGTATGTGAGCAAGAAAAAAAAACAGAAGAAGGGCTGAATGAATCGCGATATACGGCCCGCAACAAACCAAGAAAACGGCAAAAAGATAACTGCTCCGAGTGAGGGTCGAACTCACGACCTTTGGATTTCACATGTTAGAGTTGCACTTTTCCTGCTCCTCATAAACTATGAGACCACTGCGCTACCACTGCGCCATCGAAGCTGGTTGTTTGTGCTGTTGATATTGACGGCGTTATCGTGGCTTAAAAATGAGCCAACTCCTGAAAAAAAAAACGCACAAAAGAAGGCAAATAACGAGCATGTTCACAAAGACATACAACATAACAAATGAAGAAATGACGACAATATTTAAAGCAAAACTTAAAACACTGGCATTGTGTTATTACGAGAACCAAAACTATATAAATACAAAGGATATCAGACAAAGGAAAGAAAACAGGTTAACCTGGTCTGTACTAGAAAACCAGACAATCAGATCACCACACAAGAAAAGAATGTAAAGCAGGGTAGCAAGCAGAACCAAACGGTATCCACAGCTATAGAATATCAAAACCCAATAAAACAGAAAACAAGGCCTATGAGACCACACCACCAACCGTGGCAGCGGGAAAATAAAAAAAGACACCGAAAACCAGCAGATACAAGCAACAAAAACAGACCAAATACCCAAGTACCCAAAACAAATAGTGATATAACCAAAAACCCCCCGGTGATATTAACCGCGCAAAACACGCTTTTCAAAAAGCAAAAACGACAAAAGACAATGTGAGAAAAGAAGCAGATACAATGTCTACGGGAGGAAGGTATTCGATGTTACCGCCCGTGACAGACCATCGGCCGACATCCACTGAAGTTCCTGGCGACTTGGATTTCTGCGGTTGCCCTTCTCGTCACGCCAGATGTGTTGTGGGCGATGATCACCGGTAGAGGCACCAATAAGAGGGCGCTCACCGTCAAGCAAGCGAATGCCATCTGAAGGAGATGGCTCGCGGGCACGCTTGGTACCGGCACTGATTGATGGCTGACGAATGACATCAAGAGAACCGCTGTACGAATCATCAATGTCGATAGAAGAGTTAAGCACCTTGCTGGATGATGGTGGCGGCGCAGTAGGATGGATGTCGGGAAGAATAGTGTTGCTGGTCATCTCGCTCAGGCGGCGAAGATGGGGGATAGCAGGCGAGCTTCCAGGCATGCGAGGTGGAGGAATGTGGTGGATATGGCGGGGCATGCGCGAAGAGTGAGGAGCTGTAAAGGGGCTGTGGGGAACGTATGGAGCGCACTCGGGGTCAACTTCCAGAGTACTGTCAACCTCGAGAGGGACATGAGACGAAACGGAACTGTGGCGGGCATAATCCGTGTAGTTGGTGTTGTGAGAGCGCGCAGGCGAAGGAGGAACGTGGTGCATAGGAGTAGGGTCGACATCAAGCTGCGAAGCGATAGACATCTTTCTGCTGGGAGGCTCCATAGGGAGACCAGCCGACAAAGGAGGCATAGAAGGATCTGAGTGCATGCTGTGAGCACTGCCAGAGCGAGAGCGATACATATCCATAGAGTGAGGCTCGACAGGTCTAGCAGGACGCTGCTCTTGACGCTCCCGGTGGTGGTGAGAAGAAGCCTTGTGGCCATCGTCACCCTTGTTCTCACGACGGCGCATACGGACGTCACGACGAATACGAACGCGGCAGCCTTGGTCAGCGACAGTGCGACTCAAGAGAGTGGACTCAGTGAGGCCGGGGAACTTCTTGGCACTGAAGACAGTGAATGGGTTCGACTTGATCTCCATGCGCCAGTCGAACGCAGGGTTATCCTGAGGGTCGGCGCCACGCTCACCAGGCTCGATGTCGGCATCTTCGGCATCCTTGAGCTCTTCGTACAGGTTGAAGGCAAGACGGTACCGGCCTTCGTGACGAACAGACAAGTCGGGGAAGAGGAAGTAACCAGCGATGGTGGGACGGTCGAGGTAGGCCATACCAGAAACGGGCATACCCGTCAGAACTGGTGGGCTAACGGCAGCGGCAGTCTGCACACGGCCGTGAACAAGAGTGCGGGCATGCTCAAGAGTGGCAAAAAGGAAGAAGTTGGCATTGTAGCTGAAAGTGATATCCTTAGGCTGCTCGTTGGTGATATCGAAGATGAGAAGCTCGACGACAGGTGGAGGATCAACAGGTCTGCGATCAGCGGCGGCTGTAATTGGAAAATGATGTTAGTGGCGAACTTGGCAGCTGTTTGCTTCGAGTGAGGCAACTTACACTTTTGACCGGAACCGCAAGCACGCGCACGCTCGGGCTGCTGCAGAATGGTGAGCTTGTATTGCAAGTGTCTGCCGCCCTTGGTGTGACGCTCAAAGATGACTGGAACGTTTCTAGTGCTTGGTAGGGCGATAGCTTCGTCGCGACAGTTATCAGGTTTAAGAAGACGCATTTTGGCGAATTGGCTGTGTTGGTTTCGTTGAGGCGGGAGAGTTAAAAGAAGGCGAAATTAGAAAGATAGACTGTAAATATTATCATTAGTTTCATGAAATTGAAGCAAAAACGAATGTCGAGAATTGAAAGAATGGCGACTGCAAAAAGAGAGTAACCGACGCAAGATAGCTGATCAAGTACACAAAGAAGCCATAAACGACGTCCCGACGAGCCGGATAAGCCCTTTGACGCCCCAAACAACGGGGCCACCACACTGCTGCAGCTGTAGGTCAAGGGGGACAGTGCAGCACCCCAAAGAGCGGTTTTAGTGGGTTGAATGCATCGATCCTGGGTGTGCATGGCGCTATTGGGAAAATGGCCCAGGCCCGAGGAATGGAAAGTCCAGGTTCAACCATGCATTTCGGGAAAAGGATAGACAGCGAGACAGACTGGCGGGACTATGTTTCTTGGAGCTTGTTTTTCCTTGAGAGTAGTTCTGGTGAACGTGTACGGGCGTAGTGTATCTGGCGTGTATGTATGTGCAGAATGTTGATTTGAACAATGGACACAGAGTGTATGCACGACAGCGGCTGACGACAAATAGGAAAATATGCTGTGCGATGCAAGTGTCCGGTCGAACTTGGTGCGATTGGTACGATGCAAAACTGGCGAATAGGTGATGTATTGCACTGGTAGGCGGTTCCGAAAGTTCGGAGACGATGCGATTGATTGATTGATGCGGTGATGTCGACAACATGAATCCGGTGTATCCTTCTCTTTTTGCAGTTCGTCTTCTTCAATAGACTCTCTCTCTCTCTCTCTCAACTTACAGTAGCAAGTATAAAAAATCTCCCGAGACAAACGGCAAATGCCACCAACACACACAAAAACGATACAACGAAAGAAATAAATGACGGGAGAAGCACAAAATCATAAGAACCCGAGAGAGCGGACAGTCCTCTAGATAAAAAGGGTTCTCGCATTGCGGGAAAAAGAAACGTCCTTTTAATTAAATTGTATTTTAAAGTGTCTTTTTTCACTATATTCGATTTTATAGAGTATTTTAAATTTGGCCCAGCGGCCCAAGCTGCACTCAAGGGCTCATCCTGGATGTCAGGGAACGAATAGACCCCGGGTCACGGTTGCGAATAGCGAGGGTGTGCAATAAACCCAAAGATGTGTCTATATCTCCAAAGTAAGAGTGAAAAGTGCATGCGTGTGTACCGCTTGTTGGTTGTCGATTTTTATCTGTATTTGGAGATTCCATGATAATTTTGGGTCCTTTTTTTTTGTTGTTTCTGTACGTGAATTTGTGTGGCTTGTCCGTAGTTTGGGTATTAATCGGGCGAGCTTAAAGTGAGGGGAAAACCGTAAGACGAAATTCTTACTCCTGGGGTACACGTCGCCGAGTGATTGGCTCCATGTACCCAGATATTGTCAAAATCAAAGTCGAACCATCTAAACAAATGTACAGACATATGCTGTGCGACATTCACTGTCTTTCGGGGGACCAGCACGGCGGATATGTCTCTCCTGTCTACTTGTTATCTGAAGGTCTATCTTGAGTATCTCTATTTTCAACGCTGTTTTCTGTCTCCGCAGTATACTCTCTCGGTCCCGAATTCAACCTCAGCTATAGCCAACTCGTGGCGGTGCTTGTCATTGATAGCCCATCAACCTTCAAACCCGTCTGTCTGTTCTTTATGTCTGTTTCGGCATGGCGAATTGTCCCCAATAAAATACCATATCGAGGCAGTAGCCCGCGACATGGACCACCGGCCCCTCTCTCCGTTCTGCCTTGGTTGTCGCGGCTTGTCGATTTAATACAGGCACCCCTATTTTACATGACATTTTAGTCATGGGGGGTCTATTCTGCGTGCGTATGGGCTTTGTATTGCCGAATAACATGTCATATTGAAGTAATCCTTTTTGTTGTTGTATTTGGGAGTGGTGCTCTCGCCTTTCAAAGCTTTAGAACGGTGTCACTGAGTAACATCAAGTTTTGCTTGCCGCGAAAATGCTACCGATCCTGGGTCGGTACTTTGATCGGTACATAGTGAAGCAACATTCAACCCACTAGTAGCTATTTTCATGTGCTAATATGAGAACAACTCCTTCAATATGGTGGCTTCATGTCTGCAACCACTTCTATGGTTCTTCATTCTGTGTATCACTCCGGGACTTTCCTTCGCGGCTTTATCCACTTCATCATAATATCGGTATTTGGACGAATCACAGAGATAGAAAACCTCCCGTTTGCCGTAGATCCTCGCCAAACGAGCCGACCATGTGTCAACACACTCCGGTTCTGGTTCACCCGGTTGAAGGGTTACCACCGAAAAATTCGTATCACAGAACAACCCTTCGACAGAAAATCTCCTAAAACACTGTCACTTCCAAAATGACCCAATCTTCAAATCGTCAACACACATTCCTTTAACGGAATTTCATTCCTCTCGAGACCCCTTTAACTCCGTCCCTGGTTCTTTTTTTTCTCGGAACCCCTTCAAACTTCTATGAGGGGTAGAATTGCCATGAGGTCTTCATCTTGGCATTTCCTTATCTCCATCACAACAAGCTACATCCTAGATTCTTCATTGCGGGCGCTTCATTGTGAGTTCGTCATTACTATTTTTCTAGCTTCCTGTCCCAGAACTCTCCGGACCTGCTACTTCTCCATTAGCGCAACCGGTGGATCTTCGACTCCTCCAAAATGTCGATGCTCGGTGTCGGTCATTGTCCTGTGGGCTGTTACTTTTCTCACAAATGTCAACCTTGTATCCCCGCAGATTCTGTTATGCAAGACGACTTCCTTTCCGCTTCTCATCCCTTCATCCATGGCTTCAAACCCTCTTGCTCGGGACAAAGGCGAGCGACGCTTTCTCTTTCCGTAGAACATTGGTCTCCCTTTGATTGCATGTCGTTACTCCCTATATACCCTAAAATCTTCTAGACTGCGCTACACTAAGACTTTCCCCAGACTGACCGGTGAGTGGCAAAAACAGTGACCTCACATTCCATCACATCCCAAGACAAGTTAGAACGAGATCAGTTGATTTCATGGGATGCAGCCCACACAGCCATCTTTACCTCCAAAATACAGTGAGAGACAAAAAGGACGATCCAAGAGACAAGAGCAGATCACACAAGGACACCAGAGCCAGAAATTAGAGAGCGCCCTGAACAGCCTGAACAGGACTATGGGGGCCGGGTCGTGTACAGGGACCAGGCCCTCTGAACAAACTCGCATCGATTTGAAGCTTCTCATTGGCTAGTTTACGGCAGTTCTAAACTTAACCTTGGCATTTTTACCGTAAGAAGAGATGAAGGCTGCTTCGTGAGGGGAGGACTCCGGCATTGTGGGCAAAGCGAGCGGGCGTGATGACGTGCAGCTGGTGCAGTAGTGTGGGATGTGGGCGGAACCATCGTAGTTCGGTCTGACTCTGGGTTTGTAAATTCACTTTGTTCCCAGTTTTCGGTTCATAACTTCGGGTCTTCACTCTTTGAACCTTGGTTGGGAGAATCCAGGTTCGCCTTTAATCTAGTCAGGTGGATATGGTCTGGTTCCTAGTGTAGTGTAAACTAAACAATGTTGGATGTCACAATCTCAAACACACGTTTCTTCACAGCCCACAAGACCGGCCCATGGCCACGGTTACGGCGTCCGTTGTAATTGCCTATTCTATGTAACCCAGCATAACACCAACAAGTTGGACAAAGACATCCAGTCCCGCCGTGCCGGGTTCCGCCAGTTCCACGAGAAGGGTAACCCGACATCTCATTACCATGCTTCACGATCCTGCCCGTCATCTCCTACGAACTCCTGCAACATCGGTGAGCCCCTCATGGCTGCATGGTCGGTGGATCGAGATGTGTGCGTTCCTATTTCAGCTCTCGTGCGTATAATACCTGCATGTTGATGTGCATATGTATGGGCATATGCAGTTGAATGTGTTAAAATTTCCAATTGTTTGAATGGTGAAACGATCACCTGATGATTTTTTTGGGTCGATTATTTACCTGGGTACCAATAGTAGGGTTAAACAATACCGAGGGTTGTCGAATACAACGGCAGGGCTACACTAAAAGAGGTCTGTGTGTTCCATGAATTACCGTATACGGAAATATTGACTTTTTCAAAGAAGTGCTTGACTACGTTACCAGTGCTGATTATGCTCAGTGCGTTCTGTCAGTGCATTAACCCACTGTTTTTAGTCAGTGCATAGTAGCTGTACGCAATTGTTCAGCGTCTCTTAGTACAGGGGGACGCTGTGCGGGTTACTGGAGGTGGAACGATTGACTGTGTTTGTTAAGGCCGTGTGCCAGTTCTTGACTCCGTGCAGTTTGTTCGGGACCGAAGGAAGAAAAAAAACTGGTGAGAAGTGAATTCGGGTGGTCACACTAAACGGGTGCCTTGTGAACAAGCTTACAGAATTCACGTTCTATGTGACCGAATACTCGGAGCAGGGTCATAGAGATATGTTGGAGCATTCACTGAAAGTCAACCGTCTCTAGCGTTTGGAAGGTTTGGATTTTGTAAATCTTGTTGCTTTTCGTCATTGAATTGACAGCGCTCCCTTCCGCCCATGGATCATGGACTAATACGCCATCTCGCTTCTTCGGACTCATACCACATAAATATGTACTCCGCCCATCCCAGTTAAGTTTTGTTGTTGACCACTCTTTGCTCAATATCCCTGTGAACGAACGCCGAGAAAAGCCCAGACTCCCGACTTGGGCTTCCAAGTAGGGCAATTATCCCCTCTTTTGCTTTTACCAGGACGATCACAGGGGGTCTTTGTCATTGTTGTTGTCCTCATGCATGGAGACCCAGGGGATGTCGAGGAAACGAGGAGGGTCGTGCTTGAGCCTGTATGCTGTGCGTACGGCCGTTATTGACTTTACTTAGGTCCTTCAGGGTGTGAAACGAGGAGACGGGTATGGGAGGACCTCGACCTGGATTTTGGGAAGTTTGTCTTGGCGTTTCTTTTAGGAAAAAGTGCTTTTGTATTTCCTTTTCAAGGGAGTCAGTGGGAAAGAAAAAGAGGATGAGATAACTGGTGAATCAAAACATGTGGGATGGAAGTCAACAAAGAGAAGAAAGTATTGGTTTTTAGTTCTAGAGTGGGGGTTACCAACAGGATTCTTTGGAGACTTTAAATCACCGGCAAATAACTTTCGTGGGATATTTCTAAGATACTTTTTGGTTCATCATTGGTGGGTTGGTTCTCCCACCTTTTTTGTCACACTTGGCACATATTACGGTACTTCTCATCACACTCTAAATCAACTAGAAACGCCACCGCCTTATTTGTCGGAGACTTGTTATGAACTATCAGTCATATTATGGAGCGTTGTTTTTCCTATGCCCCTAATGATGGATCAGCCAAGTTAGTTATGACGTACAACAGTAACCTCCGACAAACTACGGCCGCAGAGAAAAATTCACCACTGCTATAAAACATCTTGACATGTCGTCTGCTTTGAATTCACCTTGTAAACTTGGATTGTCCCTGTTGTAGCCCGCTTCTCGCAACAAATTCCCAATTGGGAATATTTCAAGCACCTATAGCGGGAGAAGACTGGACGAGATTCGCGGCCGTGCCTGCGGGTTTTGACGAGGGGGGCACTGGCCGTTAACTGTTGGTGCTGTTACTGTTGCGGGTGCAAAGAAGGAAAGTCCCGACGCGATGGTGGTGAGTGCTTGGACTTTCTATGTAGTGAATTACAGGGTTTGGGTATCTTAAGGGGAAGCAAAAGAAGTCCAAGAGACAAGTAAACTCGGGACCGACACTAAGTTAGAATAGGAATGAGAGCGGATTCAGTTCTGGAAGGTAGGTTTGATGGATGCCGGTTTGGTGGATGTATTGTATTCTCCGCGGAGGGGACGTCTCAGGTCTGTGGTTTAACTGTAACTTGAGTGGACGGTAGTGTGGGTTTCTGTTCGTGGCGGAGTCTAGTGGAGAAGACTTTTTGGGTTTATAGAGATGGAGGAACAGCGAGAGAGCGAAGAACTATTTGTCCGGATTGCTGGATCCGAGTTTGACGTATGGTCTAGGCGTTTGCATACATATTGTATGTGTGTACATGAAAATGTACATACATATGTACGTATAGCCGACACGAGTTGCTTTATTGCTTACGTTGGAGAAGAAAGTGTAATAATTCGGAGGTTAAGTTTTTGACTCAATTACGAAATCATTGTTTGCACATGGACAATTAACGAAAAATACAAAAGAGATGGACAGGAGATCGGTACTTTATTATCAGACACGCCACGACATGGGAGTTGACGAGGTTGAAGACACTTGAACATACTAGGCTGGGTCGATCTCTTTTTATTTAACTCGGTCTCGCTCTTTACTTTTCTTCATGGAGTAGACGGAACGGGAGTGTTGGCGGTAGTTGGGAAGCTTTGGCAAGGCTTGGCTTCGATTATTTTTACGTCAAGAGTGAGGACAGACCAGGTACATCGTACGATGTATGATTTTAAAGGTTTGCTTTTACTTTGTTTTTATTCTCTCTAAAAGGGAGTGTTTGGTGGGGATTAAATTTGGGGGTTCATATGAGAATCGGGATTCTGTTGACTGGTCATTGGTGAGTAAAGACAACAACTTGAAGACTATGAAGATAACCAAGAGTAATCCTATGAGAAAACCCCACGAAGACCATTGTGTGGCCATTCCAACTCTAGCGTGGCAAATCCTCCCTTCCCATCGGTCTCGGTCTTGACAGTCATTAGGAGCATTTTTTCCCTCTACTCTTCGCGTAGATATCCTGGTGAATGGCCCGACTAGGGAATGCTCGTGAACCAATTTATAAAAGATGGGGATCAAGAGCACGGGGCACTTTCTATTCGTTGTTGCCCGTGGTTTTGGAAGAAAGAAATGGAGACGAAGAAAGAATCGAGGGATAAATGTGTGTGGGTCGTTTTGAGAATGGGGTTGTTACGTGCGGAAGAATCCCAAAGATGCCGCGGATACACCGTGAAGGAGGGTTGACTGTAAAGAGGGTTTCCTTCTTTAGGAAGAGATGGGATCGTACGGAGCTTTAAGAGGTCTGGGCTTGAATCTTGGAACTTGAGTTGAGGACGTGAGTTTGGGGATCCTTTTTTGTTTTGCTTGATTGGTGTGTGGGTACAGACTATACGGATGTAAATTGGTGGGTGAGGTTACATACGGCCGTTACATCCGGTACGGCTGTTGCTGGGCTTTCCGCTGCAGATGTATCTGTGCTGTCGTTTGGCGTTGAACTGAAGCGAAAGAGCGAGATGGTGGCCAAGTGAAGTGAAGAGTTGTCTGTTCTCGGCCGTGTTCATGCATGTAACTATGTTGTATGTGTATATACAATATCACCTACGGACTATTAAGTATAAGGGTAGAGGAACGACATGTCATTTTAATATGAACGTATTGACCCATTTTGTCGCTGACAAAGTCATTATCGACCTTATAACCTATTGAATCCTACTCGTATTCCTATATCATCAGAATAGATAGAAACATTCCGAGTACCACGTACACCCGGGCCGTCTCTAAGTGGATACCGTGATACATGTAGGTACATACATACATTAACCATCGCGTGCCTTTGTATTTCTGGTCGTTGAAATAACGTTGGCTAGGAGAACTTAAACCCCGGACCATGACGTCCAGGAACAGTAGTTGACGATGATTGATAGTTACAAGCACACGTGAACTTCAATTACATATCGTGCTTGACGAATGTTTAAGATTATCTTTGACATCAAGTGATTCTCAATCGGATGGTTAATTCCGACCTCAGATATAGTCACTAAGGGTGGTTAGTTCAACATGACAAGTTCATGCTCATTGTGACTGACATGTTTCACCTCATGCGCCGAAATTCTTCATGCCATCAGTTGACCTGACAAACTTGATGCTACCGTATGCCATGAGACTATTCCACATCTCACAGGCATGTGCTCATTCAAAACATGTTAGCCATCTAGACACACACCCTCAAGAGACAATCACAAGTTCACTCTACCACATGGCAATAGTTTTCATCACTAGCCTTACATTTTAGTAACAGCTTTTGCATGTACATACATGACAGTAAGCCAGAGAACATTTGCCACCAGGGGCAACAATCTTAGTATAGATACATTTCGCCGGTCATTGTTCTTTGATAATATTTAACAAGTAAGACACAAGTAAGATATACCTCGAAGCCTTGTTTCTAAGCTGAAGCTATACTAGGCAGACGTTTATCCCAATATACATTGATGACCCGCACACAAATACAATATCAACATCCTTCGTTTATGATTGTCGAAGTCGTTATCCTTATAGAGTTGCCTTGGAGTATATGTGAGAAAGTCAGTATTTGCCGTTATTTGCCAACGCCTTGTGGAATATGGATACCTACAGACATTGCCACACTTGAATGCTTTGTGAGCTGCAAAGAGACTACAAGATAACTCGGCTAATTTGACTGTGCGTGCAATACAGCAACATGTCACTTCGTAATAGGGCGTCACTCTTGCCACATTGATTGATTGAATGCAATGAATCAATCACATCACCACCATCGGATTTGATTTCTCCAATGTATAGTATTCTCTCACGTGAAGTTAGGTCAGGCACGAGTACTTGTTAAGAAAGAAATCGTGAAATGTGATACAAAACATACCAGGGTCAATGGCCTTTGAATTATCTCAAACTAGAACCATTTGATACCGCCATTTAGATATAATCTGTTCATGTTTCAGTCCAACTAGTACCACCCGCTCAACATATATGACATCTTGATCTACACCGGTTTTGCGTACCATGAAGGAACGGTAAATACCTTCCACCAGAACAACTTCGTCACCGACTTGACTATACTCGCAAGCCACGAATAGATTACCGTCTGATAAAAGGCCGATTTTGTGGTCACGTGCTTGCACCTTCCATATCACTTGAACCACATCGTCATCATTGTCCAGATAATCAGCCCCGCCAATGTTCAAGTATCTATCTAGTTGGCCTTCTTCGTTCAAATTGTGTTGGTCAGACAATAACCATTCGTGTAGTATACTCTCACTAACCGCATCTTCTGTCATCCCGCCAAACTTGGCAGCTAACGTCTGTCTGAGTACTTTGCTATCGCTCCGATTGAACAGCCTGGCGACTCTCTCACGATACATACACTGCATGTTTAGCTTCCCCCATCCTGGCTCACGAGTTAACATTGCCTTCTCCATGTATCTGTTCGTGATCCAATAAACTGTTCCAACTCACGATTGGTGAAGTATCTGATATAGGACTCGAGAGAGAAAAGTATCGTATTCACATACTGAATCCAGGATACTACAAGCTCAGCATGCGTCAACTTCCCCCGCAGCGACGGCCGAAGTCCACGATTCTGGAACCGTAATGGTATTGGAGCAGGAAATCGTTTGAGAGACATGGTCATCCTTCCGGTGATATCCAAGACGATCTCGGCCTCGGGCTTGCTATAGTCAGCTACGTAAGTGTTCGAGGTGTGTGCCGGGGCATTTGAAGGCAATGGAAAGAGGGTGCGTGTGGGTGTTTCCATGGGAAATCAAATCTTGAAGTATGAGCAGAGCGTGCTTGTCGGAAAGGAGGAGTTATACACAGAGGACATAGCTCTGCCGGATGTCTCGTTGGATGAAGAGGAAGAAGCCAGACTGCTGGCGGAGGCTTCGGCAAGTTATACCTCCAGAGTGGATATCCTCATATGTACCCCTGGTCGTCTGGTAGACCACCTTAAGCACACACCTGGATTCACACTTTCCCATCTCCGGTGGCTCGTTGTGGATGAAGCTGATAAGCTTCTTGCGCAGTCTTTCCTGAATTGGCTTCCGCTGTTGATTAACAGGATTAGTGCGGATGGAGGTGTCTTCTCAGCCCGGGATCATGTCGCGGGTGAAAATGTTAGAACGGTGGTCTTGTCAGCCACGTTAACTTGGGATTTGGGTGTTTTATCAGGGTTGAAACTTGTTAAGCCACGCATGGTAGTACAGGAAAGTTCCCATGAGACAGATGTGGCAATTCGCCATACCTTGCCTTCTGAACTTACCGACAAGGCTGTTAAGGTGCGAGTCCCCGCTGTGAAGCCGTTACTCTTGTCGCATATCCTGCGATTGATCAGTCCTCAACCTCTTACCGCAGAGTCATATACCCCATTAACCTTGATTTTCACAAAGTCCAACGAGACGGCGTTAAGATTAACATCACTCCTAGGCTTGCTACATCCTGAGCTTAAGCCATTACTCACAACGCTCACATCATCAACTCCATCATCACAGCGTAGAAAGCTCTTATCCGCCTTTTCGGCACGCACAACATGAATTCTCGTGGCATCCGACCTTGTCGCCCGTGGTATTGACGTACCCGGACTCGACCATGTAATCAACTATGACCTTCCGGCCTCTCTAGAAGGATACATCCACCGTGTTGGACGGACAGCTCGTGCCGGTGAAGACGGTGTGGCGTGGAGTTGCATTGGAGATGGAGAAAGTGGTTGGTTCCGGGGTGTTATTGGTAAGGGCAAGGGCGTTGATAGAGGAGAAAAGAAGGTTCAGAGAGTCTGGATTGGTGATGAGAAGGGCGATTTGGATGAGGATGAAAAGAGAAGGTATGATGAGGCTTTGAAGAATTTGGAAAGAATGGCGAGAGGGAGTAGATAGATTTGGTATATTGGGGGTTGTCACTGTGGCTCCCGATGTTGTCAGCCGACTAAATGGCTGTTTTCGATGTATATAACTTGTTCATCTTGGTTTGTTTTCAACATGATGTATCTCCGAGCTCTCAAAGAAGATGCCATCTGGTACTTTCCGGAACATATGACCAGCTTAGTGCATAAGCCAAAAACGAGCAACAGCATTTTCACCTACTTGTAAATCTCGGGAGTATGGGTGCCAATATCTCTCTTCGACACCTGAGGGCTTCCCTCTATCATGCCCAAGATATAATGAACAAACAAGTTTCGTGCTGTCTTTCTGATAACATGACAAAGAAAAGACTCCTTAAGTTACACACAATAAAGAACAAGAATATCCGGCCGTACCGAGGCCATAGCATCGATTAACCCACGTCTGGAAACTCTCCCTGTGTCCCATGATTGGGCAAAGGTAGTATTATGTCACCCCTTGTCTAAGATCACTCCTAGTTCACATTTTGAAAACCTGACGTTGAAAGTGTGTCGTCTTACAAGACATGTGGCAGTTCATTCCCTACAAGGCAACAATTGTGAAATAAGTGACTTCCAACTTCAGCAAGGAGTATTCAATGGATTCAAGTAATTCCATGTATTTAGATAAGAGGCCCGTTTCCCCTCAAACTCAATCAAGTCACACATGTTCAGGGATATACATTTTCAGAGATTACCGCCGTGATCTACCATGCAAATACATTCTAAACCATAACCATTTCCTCCCTCCAGTCAGTAATGACTTGTGAATGGTATATTCCTACCAAAAGTGCCTGTTCGACAAACATGACATCCCCATCTTCGTTCTTCTGACGTACTATAAAAGCATTGTGAAAGCCCTCCACGAGAACTACCTCATCGCCAATTCGACTATACTCACAACCCACAAACAGATTACCATCTGATAAGACCCCATAAGTATGGCCGTCATTTGACATCCAAGTAAAGGATTGAACAAATTTCTCAGCATCTTCGACACTTTTGAATTCTTGGATATCCAAATATTCCTTCAAGACGTGTTTCCAAAATGAGTTACGTGGATCCCAACCTAGCCAGTCGAGTAGCCTATGCCGCCCTTCGTCATCGAGGCGGTCTCCCCCAAAACGAGCTGCCATAGCCTCTCTGAACTCTTGGTCTTGTCCCCGTGAAAACAACTTGACAATCTTTGTTCGGTACATACACGAAGTAGACAGTCTCACTCCCCCTCGACCGCGGACGAACCTCGCATTTTTAAACGTGTCCGTTCTTGATCCGATGAATTCATAATTTCTTCTGCTGATAAAATGGCTGGCGTATGTCTTCGCTGGATGAATCACGGTCATACCATATGGGACCCAAGACACCAACACATCAGCATTGGATAATTTCCCTTGTAATGACGGCCGAAACTGGTGGTTGTCAAA
The DNA here is from genome assembly GCA_001483325.1 of Huntiella savannae. Taxonomy (NCBI): domain Eukaryota; kingdom Fungi; phylum Ascomycota; class Sordariomycetes; order Microascales; family Ceratocystidaceae; genus Huntiella; species Huntiella savannae. The sequence continues at coordinate 97,842 of LCZG01000086.1, forward strand.
GGGCAGGAACGACGGCTGGTCCTCCTCTTTAAGAGACTCAAAAACCTTCTCGGCAATGTCCAATACAATCTCGGTATCCGGTTTTTTGTAGTCCACGACGATGTTGAAATCCGTGTAGAGCCCAGCCAGTGTGAAAAGGCGGTCGCGACCTTGTGTTACCTGAAAGCCCACGGTAGATTTACGATATGCCATCGCAAAGCTTTTGGGGTACTGTACATAATCTAGAAGTCGGCCCATTAACTTGCACGATGATGGGTAAACGGTGTTGGTAAAGCCGACCCTACCCCACCCGAAAATATCGGTGCTGAAGTTGACGCTTGGCAGTTTATACCTTTCTCGAGTCGTGTAAGGGTCTGACCGAGAGTTTTCAAGGGCCAGACTAATCATGAATATGGACCAAAAAGAGATTTTACACTTTCCATATAGTAGATAGTCTGGTCTATGGCAATTCATGTTGGGCCACTGTGTTTTTGACTGTACTCGAGGATACCGGGATTTGTCTAACCGATGAAAACGCAACAAGACAAGATCTCTATATCTCGCACGTGTGAGAACTTCCTGGATGATCCACATGCGTGTCCAGTATGTACTATCAAAGATGGGTCGCAGGTTTACCCAATTGACACTTATGAATGCCTTCAGTAAACGTCGCCGGGTGAGTGTGCTTATTCTCCATTCCAGCGAGGCTTGAAAAAGGCGGTTGATATCGCGTGACACCGAAATAGTCTCTGACTGAGCTGGTCCAAGCCAAGAAATCATACCATTGGCGTGCGAATAAAAGTCCCGCATTCTTCCGACCTGCTGCTGTTTCTCTTCTTCGTCCCGCTGGTTTATACAAAGCGCGTCAACCCATAGACGGATACTTTTATACTTTGAACGTATATGCCACAGGCCAGCCATGAGATTCTCCGTGATGAGAATAATGCCATTGTCCATGTGCATGGGTATAGTTCCAATTGGACTACCCCAGACGTATGACAGACAGGTGTATGGTCCGCCTGCATCGGGGAAATCATGAATACTGGTGGTGCATCGTAGATGATCTAAGCCGGAGCCAGGATGGAGAGTGATAATTCGGATCTGGCTGTGACCTTGCACAAATGGCGTATACGTATGTGACGTCGGACCTATCGGACCGCGTACAGTGAAAGCAGCGCTTTTAGTTCCAGTCCGCACAGGACGACGAGGCGTGAATCGATATTCATTCTCCACGGGTTTGCCCTCTTTGTCGGATATCACCTTCGTATCGACCAAAGGTGCGAAATCTTCTTCACGCCCTAAATATAGTTAGCATTACCAGGTTCACACGTTATTGAGACAGCAGTCATCCAATGGCCCTTAGAATATGCCACAGAACTACGTGTGATGGATGCCCACTAGTGGTTAGATTACTTACAATGCTCTAGACCTTGATGCCTAGTCATGAAGCCTGTTGTCTCCTGCCCTGAGGCCAGGTCAATAGGATACTGATAAAACACCATGATAGTTACACAGTTCTAAATATATCAAGAGATGACAAAAAAATCAGTGAGCAAACAGATTTCAAAAACAAGAGCGAAGATTCGGTTATTATGTGAACCCGAAAACTCCGCCTATCTAACAAAAATCACCGTTCCCGCAGCCTTAGTATCCGAAGGCTTACGTACACATCTTCACCACCTATTATTACTGGCTAACATCTCGGGCAGTATTGTTAAGTGACGCCACGCCTTAAGCGTGCATGCAGACATTCAATTTGCAGGAAGCGGGGTAAAGCCTCAAAAGTGAGGCCCACGGAAAATTACCACCACAGTCTTATGAAATACCACCCAATAGTTTTCCGCACGGAGTTTGTTGTTTTCTTTTTGGGAGCAGAGCAGGCCTTTTTAGTTTTTAGAGCTTAATATCACTTATACTTATACTTATAAGTGGTAAGCCTGATTAAGGCTAAACAAGATGCGTGCTCAAGGGTCAATGAATCCTTCGACACAATGAGCGAACCACTAAATGCTAAACAAAGATATACAATGACGTCAACATGTCTCTTCACAATTCCTGTCCGCTTATGCATATATTCCTCCATACACTCCCTGGATTACGATTGGGAGCGGCGTGCGAGCCACTCCAGGAATACCTCGTCCACCGCGCTGCGCGTACTGAGGCTCGGGTCATAGAGTCGCCCGCGTGGATGGCAATAATTTACAACATCACAGTTGCCACGGACACATCCCCCGCCGACCCCCACCCGCGCTCCGACTATCAAATCAACCACAACGTTCTGCGCTTCAACGGTGACGAAGGCGAAAGAAGATGGGTGGCGGACAACAGAGGTGCTGGTCGTGACAGGGTCACGGCTCTCCATACCGATCCCGGAAGAGAAGCCTGGAACTACTGGCCCTGGAAGCGAGCCTGAGAAGTGAGGAAGAGCCTGACATTGGAACTCAGCGGCTTCCTAACAAAGCTGCGAACGGGTCACGATGGCCGCTCCAATGGCTGTAAACGGGCCATACACAAGCGCGATAATCTGGAGTACCACTGAGGAAGACAACTACAATCTGCCTTCCACCTCGCAGTGTCTTGCTCCGAACTCGCTAGTGGCCGAACTCCGCTCAACTGGAGTGTCGAATTCATGGAAGCCCAAGTCAGGAGTGACCCACTCAAGACACTCACTGATCTGCTTGACCGTTACAACGATGCCTTGCTTTATCCGTTGGCAATTCTCATGCGGGAGGATCTGTCTTTCAGTTGTTATATTGTGGGGAGTTGTGTAGCCAACAGTTGGGCTCCAAGTTACTCCAATCTAATGCATGGCTGAACCCTGATCTTTTCTCGTTACCCCGCATTGAGAGGCTCTACTATGAGAATCTAAGACGTCTCTGACTTGTAGTCTTAGGATACACCACAAACAGATGCATATATTCATTTACAAGTGAATGGCAGTCGACATGATAAACCAATCCTTCGTAGGATACACTTATCAATTATTTTTTATTAAGGGTTCCCAGCGGGAGCTTTAGCAGACTTTGGGAATCAAATATCATTTTCAAGGTATCACGTGACACACTTGATAGCTCCGAGACATCCCGTTGGGGTTATATATTTTATACGTATGTATGTACGTGCAAGATCCATTTCTCACGATGGCCCAATCACCCGCGCCTTAAGACTAACACAGCTAGAACTTGTAGTATGGATGTTGTTTTGACTTCCGTGCCGTGTTTCTAACCGGACTATCAACTTTGAGACATCGGTACAGCACACCTTTCAAGATTTCCATTCCCTTACCCGAGAGCCGAGATACTATGATTTGTCATGTTCCTTACTAAAGTATGGCCTAGACAACCTTCTAGATTTTGTCTTACATATAGGGTATGTGTGAACGCCTTTACCACATGCACCTGAAAACTATCATAACAGCTACCTAGCACATACGCGTTTGCCATGTGGGACCGATCATACTAACGTAGTAGCTTCTACTGAATCACCCGCTAACGAGAAGTGTGATCAACGGTATTGACATAGCGACCGAGGCCGATCGCCCGACATCAGACTTGCGGCAACCAACTACTGTCAAATTCTTCTAGACTCAAAAGAGTCAACAGCCTATCACAATCCTGCGTTGCATGTAGCCCTAGATATGTCTCAGGCCATATATAGTCTCGCCAATCAAGCCGTAGCATATAATTTGCGTATCAGGCCAAGAAGGAATCCTCTCATGGAGATTGTAGCCTACTCACTCTCGTGTCTAAATTCCATTCTCGTGATGACTGCCCCTGATCATCGTATTGGACATACTATCACGGGAGTCGGGCTAGCAACGAACCGCACTTTGTCAGACTGAACCCCTTTAGAACTCGGCGTCTAGTTCGTATCCTGTGATTAGAGCTTGTGACTCCCTTTGAGCTAGCTGACACGATGATTTTCAAGTGAAGTCCGGAGAGATCAATCCCTTGGGTACATACATTTCACTGGTTCTACCAGTCAACTATGTGCACCAAAGCATTGCTTCCAAAGTTAGCAACCCATTGACTACATTCTATCTCCAAAATGAGCAGCACATCAAATTCACTCTATGTACTAGTCCATTCCGTTATTCACTCACGGTGGATATGAAAACGCAGTTGTGGCGTATCACCCCCCCTCCTATCTCAATGTACTTACTTGTGTACCCGTGGGGTAATGAACCATTTGACGGGTACCAAAAGCCATTGTCGAACGGCAAAGTGCAGAAGGCTTTTTGTCGTCTTCAGTCTATCCAAGCGCATACTCCCCAAGTTGGCGTCTGGCATCGTGGTAGTACAGGACGAACTAGGGTTTACATGTGTTTTTGCATCCTGATGTCTCAAGCTCACAGCCACGAAGGAAGTGCGGAATTTGAAAGGGCAGAAAAGGGAGGAATGGATTCCTTATAGTGGGCAGAAAACGTGCGTGATTGGCGAAGGTACGTAGGAGAAGTCGGCCATTAGCGGCGTTCAAGGTAATTGATAACCCGACACAATGAGGCGAGACCGCGGCTTCACATGCCAAGAGCGGGGAATACACGGACACCGGAGCGGGGTCAGAAGAAATAGACTGTCATCGGTGTATGGATACATTATACATTACCGCCGTCATTAAGTTGATGAATCACGACGACAGGTACATGGGTACTTTACTTGGCCATTCTCCATCTATCAATCACGAATGTGACGGGTCTTCCTAAAGCGGAAGTGTGTAGTGTCTAAATAGGGCGACGTGCATGAATGGGCAGATATAGAGATAGACGGATAGACAGCCACAGAAACGATGTGGCGGGTGTATATTGTACACAACTTTGGCAGCTGGAGTGTTGATATCTGAGAGAAAGAGAGAATTTTGCAACTTGGTTCAGGTACTATGTTCAAATGGACCGGAACATTCAATGGCGTATAAACACACAGTTTGGTTGATACATGCCAAGACGATAGTAAAATTTCAGAAATTCCAAATACAAAATTACTAAATAAGCAAGATACAGAATAAGGAAAGGCGCGCGGGCGCAAAACATGTCTTAGTAAATACAGTGTTGTGGTGACGTCACCGGGATTACTCCCAAAAAAGTATAACAAAGAAAGCACATGAAAACAGAAAAAAACGCCAAAAAAGTACAAATCCAATAGGAACAAAACCAAGAAAAAAGCCCAAAATACAACATATGTACATACATGCGTTAAAACCGGTGCAATGACTGACAAGTCATTGAGACACTCATCCTTCATATTTGCCACCCTATTTTTACTCAACCTTCATCTGCGATGGCGGAACTGCGGGAAGGTCATTGCTAATGAGGGCCTCGGGGATAGCTTCAACCGGGGTCTCGTATTGCATGGCCACTTGCTCAGTCATACCCGAATGGACGCGAGGTGTCAAGCCCGATTCACTAAAGAACCGGACAGCCATGTTCATTCCATCGACATTGTGAGGACCACCCTCAACGTAGGCGATAGCCGTCTCCAGACCACGCCGGGCCTCGTCAAGACTAGGCTTGCGCTCAAGTGGCATAGAAGCAGACGCGCTGTTAGGTGTATGAGGGCGTTGAAGAGATTGAGAAGAAACAGGAACCACAGGCGTATCCATAGGAGCCTGAGGTTGATAGATTGAGGCCATATTGTGAGGTGGCGAAGAGTTGGTAGGAACAGGCGCAGAGAGTGACATGTTCGTAGGAGCCGCGCTATATTCCATATCCAGCATAGGGTAGGCCTGGCTACGAGGACGCTGGTGGTAGCGAGAATCATCGCTAGCCATGTATCCACCAGACACAGCAGCAGTAGTATCACCGGAAAAAGTAAAGTTGCCATCGGGGGTAATAGCCGAACCGGAGAATGAGGGGTGTGCACTCCGGTCACTTTGGTAAGTAGAAGGAATAGAACTGCTGCTCACACTAGTGTCGCAGTAAGGAGCAGTTGGGTATGAAACAGGATACTCAGTGAGCGGCGACTGTTGCTGCTGCGAGTGGCGCATAGGTGAGTGAGCTTGAACAGCAGGGTCAATAGGAAGACCAGAGTCGGCAATACTTGGGATTGACATGCGGCGGAGACTCCGAGAATCAGGAGATAACAAGATGTTGTGGCGTTGCTTAAACTTGTTCAACCATGAGTACGGGATAGGGTCATTGCTATTGGACGCATTACCGTAGGTCAACATACGATAGTGTTCAATCAGATCGGCATCAGTCAAAGGGTAACCTTGAGCTTCCCGGCGACGAACCCAAGTAAGAAAAGTGCGCTCAAAGTCAGGCGCACGAGTGGCATTCCGCGTCTTAATTAGTGGGGCACGCTCAAGTTCTTCTGCTGTAAGGTACTTGTTACGCTTGCCAAGGACTTTGGAGACAGTACTATCAAGGGGATGTGGTCAGTTTGGCAGTCTTTCAAAAAGAAGCGAGTGAAAATACTTACGAACGCTCGACGCCAAAACGGTCGCCAACTTGAGATTGCTTCATTGTAGGGTTTTCGAGCTGGAAAAGACACATTTGCCGACGATCTTCATCAGTGAGCATACGGCGAGGTCCGGAGGCTGTGTGGCGAACAGTCTTGATAATTGGACGATCATGTAATCCCCCAGTTGTTGTGGGATCATATCCATTTCCAGGAACCATGGTTGTCCACATTGGAACTCCATTGACTCCGGGAAGTCCGGAAGTAGACGGATGTGGTGGGGGCAACTGATGATGCGAATGTGGATGCGCGTGACTATGGGCATGAGGCGAAGTATGCGCATGTGGTGGCGGAAGATGATGCGCATGCGGAGAGCCAAGTGGTGGCAAAGATACTCCGTGTGGAGGAGAAACATATGGATAAGTGCCGTACTCGGATGACATGGTAGAGGCCGAATAACTAGCGGGGTCAATTGGAAGAGGAGCCCAAGTAGAGTTGGGCGGATATGTGGCGTTTGTAGTCATGATAACAGGAGCCGAAAGGGCTGAAGTAGAGTTTGGTAAACAAGTAGACACAGTCAAAGACGTTGTAGACTGAATATGTGATGGCGGTGGCAGTGGTCTAGGGCTCGATGACGATGGAGAATGGACCATTTGTTTTTGAAAGACAACTAAAGTGTATCAACAAAAGTAAGGATTAGAGTGAATTTAATCTTGTGTTGTAATGGTTGCGGTGATATGTGACAGTGGAAGGTAGTGAACGGCATGTGTTCGTGATGGCAACGGTAAGAAGGGAGGGGAGCACCCGGTTTTATACAACTCCAGCTTGCCAATGAGCTTATACATGCCTGTTTGTGCCAATTAGACAGGCCAAGGGCTGACCATTGTAAATAGGCATGTGTGGTTTACCTTGACTTACAACACAAGTAAGTCTATAGACCAACAGGGGGTGAGGGGTGTCAAGTTCAAGGTACGGGGTGTACCCAGAGAGGTGTGTGCATTGTACTTAAGTATTATTGGGTGTGAGGTGTACTTTGACGGCAAGAAATGTTAGAAAAATGAAGTATTTTTTTATTTTGAAATATATCCGTTTTGGATATCAAGAAGATGAGGATGATATCGTCTTGAGATGGAACAAGATATACCGAGAAGATACCACGATCAAAAAGACGCATATTTGTGAAGATTACACTTTCCTACTGGACGATATGCAGATACAAGATACAACGATGGGGTTAATAGCACTAGTATTTACTTCCCCTCTTCAGCGTACGTAAGACGCCCGTCTATCTTCTCATTGAGGCCGTAACTTCTTGTGTATGTTTCCACTAAACTAGCTCTAAGTAAACATTCCAAATATCTCACACTAAATCGGAGGACTGGACGCAAAGAAGAAGTCTTGACAAGATCGGAAGTTTCTATTCACGGAATTAATGGATGGATGGTCTAGACATTATTCTGATAGGGCTCTCTCCACAGCAGGGACAGGACAAGTATGGCTAAAAGAGACTATAGGAAGGAAGGAATCTAGGTAAAAAAGATGCGCAAAGTAGTCTAAGGTGGCTCACTAAGACTAGATAGGCAAGGGGTGTCTCAGTATGTTTTCTTTGAAGGCATTGGTCAAGACAAGCGTTGACAAAAATGGTAATAGTTCGATAATGAGCACACACATATATGAATATGAATTTGTTTGTGGATATTTAAATATACAGTTACTTAATGGGGGCCCATGGCTTGGCTTGCCGAGAATACCTTGGTACGACCACGGTTTCATAAGGGTTATTTTATATGTACTCCTCTTCGATAGGTGTGTATATCTACATTTATGAAGATGTTTTCGTCATCTTAGGTGTTCCCTAGATAGTCCACGGCAGCAAAAAGAAAAAGGACGAAGCAATGATGAGACGCGACGAGACAAGAGGGGAAAGACCCTAGTGACATGTTGGATAGAACCAGTCAGTGGCAGAATCGAAAACCCCAAGTGAGAACAACAAACTCTCAGAGTCGATATGGCTCTCTCCAATGACAGGCCACAAAAGACATGGGATAAACCATAAAAGGCCGAAAGACCGCTAGTCGGCTTTATCTTGACCGGGGAAAAATAACGAACAGGGGGTGACTAAACTGGTTAAACTGAATAGCTTGAGTGACTTTCAAACAAGCTGGAAACATGTAGATATTTGTGGATACCAGGTGGTTAATTAACCGTGGGTTTACACACAGACAGAAGGAAAGAGAGGGATTCATAGAAGCTAGGCTGGTCTATAAAGTATGTCTCTTGTTTAGTTTCTGGATATACGGACGTAGATATGTGTAGTGATTTTGATGATCAACTTCACACGACTATGTTAAGTTCAGAGACAATCACCCACGTCAATCACGATCCAATCACGTCACCCTCTCACCCTTTCCCTTCTCCCTTTACAAGCCCTGATCAAAGAAACTACTAAATGGAACTAGAACAGGGCGCAATGTCAGGACTTTAGCCTATGTCTATGTCAGGATATATGTATACAAACGCCTGTATTCATCCAGGGCCCAACATCTCTGAGTAGAGAGATATAGTCTAAACAGGAATCTAGCTTACATCCAATCCAACCCAACCATAACCGGAAACGGACAACTTTGTCTTTTTGTGTCTTGAAAAAAGAACAAAAAAAAGAAAAAGAAAACCCATGTTCTTGAGATTAGCGGGTTTCCGGAGAGTCGAAGGGTTATTTTCTCATAGATACACATGTATGAATGTAGACACAAACATAGATGATAGATAACCTCGTTATACTTGTGGCGTTAGACAAGGTTTCTCTGTATACAAAGTAACTAAAGGACAAGTTAACTGTGATATCTTGCATTTATAATCATATCTAAATAGAGTCGAGTTTCCACTCTAGACCCTTGGCTTTAAAACGGTTGAGGGGATCCGATCGACTACACGAGCCATCACTAGATCACTAGAACACTAGCCCTAGTTCCTGTCACTCACAAAGCATCAACCAGGCCATGATCTGAATCGATTCAATGATGGATAACTTTCCCGGTTCGCCTTTTTCGCCTGGTCGCCTGTCGTAGCCGCCTGTCGTTTGTCAGTGCACAGACGATTGAAAGGGCACGGCTCGACTCTGGTCTAGTTAGACCACCTAGACTTTTTGATGTGGTTCGTCCATTACTTTGCACGCTGAGCTCCTTTGGATGTTTAAAATGCTTATACTCAAGAGGCCTCAGAACAAACGTAGAAATCCCTGATTATAAGAGAAAAGATGTGTGGGGAGTGCTCTGGCGAACAGTGGGCGGCGGGATAACAGGCCCGTAAGCTCCGAGAGTAAATTAGCTATAGTTGACGGGCTATAGTAGTGGGGTTGTATAGGGAAGGATTCTTATACTGGAGGACTCTATATACTCAAGCACTTTCAATTGTCATTGGCTTTTATGTACGAAGAGAAGCTAAAGAAGCTCATTTGATTGGTTCTATAAGCTCCTATCTCGTGTAGGATTTATTTCAATAGCTTGATATTTTCAGCACGATAGAAAAACGCGAAAATAATCAACTCTATAAGAGAAAAAAAATCGGGAAAAAAAAAAGAGTATAAGCGCTGATAAGTTACAAGGGACAAGCTCTCAAAAGGAAAACTGTTCCTTTAGTCACCCTTCAAACGAAAAAAATACCACACTAGCTTAGCGTTACGACGTTGCCTGTGTTGACTGACCGTGTACTCTGTTACATGGGGACCTTGTATATATCTGCATTGGACACACAAGTGTACCTACATACATGTGTACATACATATGTATGTATGTACATAGATGTGAATGTATGTATGATGATGACGAACCTCTCTTGTGATTATGTGTTCCTCTGAACAATTTCAAAACGATATAGCATCGATTGCTGGTTCATCCCATCTACTCCAAGGTGGCCAGTCATGCAACTCCATATCTCTACTTACATTTACATGCACTCCTGGAATGCATTCTGCACAACAGGGCGAAACCCGTCTCACCATCCTAAGACATTACTCCGTTACCCTGCAGACAGTTTCTTGAATCCAACTAACAAGACAACATACAAACCAACCCGTATCCAAATAAAACCTTAGTAGCTATACCTCCTCGATACACGACCGCGTATCGCCATCGCCACTTAAGCTAACCATGACATCATGGGCTAATGAACGAGCCTCTATACTGACTCACCGCCCCTTTGCCATTATATACCGTGGAGTCAGCCACCCGGGGGGTTGTCGGTTCTGGCGAAAAACTGTTGGGGGCTGGTTATAAACCGTCTTTTTCTATTGCTCCGTGGACTTGACGGCTGGGTACTAAGGTACCCACGGCCAACGACAACAGGGCGTGAGCCAAATTTCCACTAGCCATAGAAAAGATCAACTCATGTGTTGCAATGACAGTGCTTGTAAGTCAGTCTTGATCAGTCACAGTTACCTTGCAGACAAACATGAACCATAATCAAGACAGTGTTATTTACATGTGTGTCATGTCTCGGCTACGTAACCCTATCGTGTCCAAGTTTGAAAGTGGGGATATACATACATATCCTACTTTGAAGACGGAAATGGAAAAGATGTGGCTTGAACAGTCAGAGCTGGACTTTTCTATGTGTATGTACATAGCTACGCCAGAGAGGTACCTAGTTTCAATAATGGCCGTACAAAAGAAAATGAAAAGGGTGGGGGCCGATACGACGGTGTAGTGGGTGTTTGATACACGACGATGTCTGTCCAACCACATAGATTTCCCAGTTGCGGAAGTCCAACCGGATTGTCATGTATGATTCCAGCATTTCTAGTCATGTCCGGCGTCATAGTAGGCGTAACTCTCCATCAATATGGCACCTCCATAAGCAAAATGGCCCGACTACGCCGACTAGAGTTCTGGACACATACAGTCCCATCCCGGCCGATGTACATGTAAAATGCTGCAGTAGTAACAGTAGCAGTTCAAGCAGGGTAGGGTGTGAACTCAGTATATGTCGACCAGTGCTACTGTTGTTTAAAAAAGCCATCTTATTGGTTGTTTTTATGTTGTCTCACCTGAAGTTTAGACTTTGGCCTCCTGAGTCTGGGACGCGACGCCCGGAGATGGTTGCATTTTTGTATGTCTGTTGGTGAATCTGTATGTGCAGATGAGGGGGTTATTTTGTTTGTTGAAGTAGATATCTTCACCCTTTATTGGAGAATGTGACCCTCTTTTGGTACTGTAAGTCTTGACTAATACCGCACGTCCATTTTGATACATGTATACTTACACACTATTCACTTGGTACATAGACAATTACAATCAAAGAAAGCCTCTATTCCTCTCGCCTAAACTTCTTCTTCTTTTCTACAATGACCCTCGGCTCCTGCCCGACAGGAATACGACTAGGTCAAACGTGAATCACGATTTCAAGCACACATTCTCATAAACCCTAAGCGATAATCCACTCTTCCCTGTAATAGAAAATTCATAAAATAATCATGTTAAATAGTCGAGTTAAAATGTCCGGCTTTCCGTCTGATCTGTGCACAATCAACGTTGCACAAAATCCTGGGATTGTGTACAAGACTTAACTACCACACAGGAAAGTGCGATATATCAAATACTAAGGGTTACCTTGTGCATTATCGTCAAGATGGCTGACGAAAAGGACAATGAAGAGAAAAGGTAGATGAGATGTGCTTGTTCGATAGTGACGACTCACTCACACGCACATGTGTAATGCACCAACTGCAAGGCGGTAGTATTATTGGATTACCTGTCTGCTATGACTGGGGGTAGCGGGACTTTGTCCGACAAAAGGACTGGGGGTTTATAGACCCTAACTATGATTGGGGGCAGTTCATGAGGCCTTTTTTGGGGGCAAAAAACGGGTTTCACAACAGGAGACTGCCGGACGGGTGCGTACATACATAGATGGGATACTTGCATGTTGAGAACATGACAAAAGTTGCGGCAAGTAGCTGAGTGTATATGATAAAGATAACAGAAAAGAGGGAGGAGAAGACCACCATGAGAATGGTGCTAGTCTACTGTACTGTTTGCTGTTCGGCTAGTCTGTGCTGACAGGAATAAGACAAGGGAAGGACGAACCAGCAGTTGCACTGACATTTTGTTTCCCCACGGGCCTCGATTTGTTTTTTGAGAAGGAGGAAAGCCAACGAGAAGTGGACAGCACGAGAAAAAAGCAATTATCAAGAAAGCGGTGACAAAGGGGCGGTGCAATTCGACCTGTCCGTCCCACATCATTAAGCCACGGCGGCGTCTCTTGAGTATAATGATGCGCCCCAAGACGGGAAACTGACGGAATGGGTTGACGGTCAGGTCTTACGGGATGTTGATAGGGAACATTGAAGGACTGGAGGATGAGTATCTATGGATATAGTACGGATGTGACCCGGACAGGATCGAAGTCTAGACTGAATATATGTACATATGTATGTATAAGCCTATTCGGTCGTTCGGTTCACATGTCAGATATCTATACATATTGAGATAGAAGCTGTTAAAGACAGATACTTTGTAAGACGCATTCAAGGGATTTAGATCTGCATATGATGGATTTTACAAAGGTCGGTCAGACGACTTCTAGGTCAGAAGACAGACTTCAAATATACACTGTATCAGGGTGTAAACGTAGTCTGAATTGAATCAAAAAAAGTAAACGCGAATGGCCGTTTGGTGACAGGGGAGTAAAACCATCAGCTACATGCCATCAAATTGAACTCGTTTGCATCGCCTTTTTGTTTCTTTTCTTTTTTGCCTTTTCAGTTGGATGTCTTTGGTTGACGGGTCATCACAGGTCGCTTTCCGTTTTGATAGACACTCATGTTTGACACTTCATGGAACAAGTTGCCAGGTAAATGTCTTGGACAAAGTGTCTTGCGGCTAATGTAACTAGCTAGTAAGATTCGGAAGTAGGCGCGTGGCGGAAGAAACAAGATAGTATTCCGGTTATCTCACTTGACTCATGTAGTATCTGACATGCTCCAGATATGTCCAGTCTGACTAAACGTCAATCTGTCCGTCGACAAAACAGGCATCAAGCCTTCTTCATTGTCGGACAGTAGGGATCAAGGATACTTTTTTCTTTTCGCGAGAAGGCGGTCGGCAGGGTTCTCACTGTAAGGCCTCGTTGACCAGGCCTCGTCAATTGATTGATTGATTTTTGTTTATTAGAGTCCCTTGTAGCCGAACTTGTCCGCTAAAAGGTCGGGACTATT
>LCZG01000087.1:0-33722 GCA_001483325.1 Huntiella savannae
AGGTTAAAATTTACTAGACTCTCCGATTCTATAAAATCCTAAATTTCACTCCAATATCATTTATAGTGTTTGCACGAGGGCAATCCACTCATGGGCCACATATGGCCCCTTCGCATAGTTACTTTGCTCGTGCATATTAACATATGAGTTTGTTCGACTCTTTTACCACCACACGCGTAGATAGAGTTTGTAACTGCACATTACAGTAGCAAGTAGGGTTCGACAACATTCGTTCCCATCTTAGTGTCTAAGACAGATGGAATAGTTTCTGCACGTCGAATTTCATGTGTCACAAGGTGTCTGCAGGTTGCACGAGTTACGATTTAATAGATGTCGAGGCTATAGAGCTCGAGTCAAATAATCGCAACTACGATGAATTTTCCAACAAGTGAACCAGTTTCACTTTTCGGAATATAGACAAGGGTTACAACCCTATTAATCTTCAACTTATCTCTTATCGTAACCTTCGCCCACGACCCCTGATTTCTGCCAGTGATCACCGCCCGTTCAGGCACAGGCAGTTAGTTATGCAACTACCGTCGTAACTCTGCGGTTCATGACGTGGCAGAGTCCCAGCGCCAGGTAGAAGTCGGGGGTCTCGCATCCCATTACAAGGCGCCGGTGAATAACATCTTCCCGAGCGCTATTCACCAAGGGAAAAGGCCGATGTGAAATTCTGTCGCAGAATGTCGGCCCGCTTCTTCAACGGGAAGCCTGCGGGTCACACCGATTAGCGAATAACTTTAACAGTTCAGGACCCTCTTTCGGCCGACGAAGATCACCATTGTAGGATTTAGAATGAACTACGACTCGAAGCGCGCTGGCGCTAAAATCAGTCACTACTGCAAATACGGGCCGCTAGTTCTTACAGAATAAATCGTATTCCAACGCTTCCCCGGCGCTATGACATTCTGCAGCGCCAAGTTATTCACGGTCCTTGTAGCTTGACGCCACTTGAGGCAAGGCTGTTTAATCTGTATCGCTTTGTTGAGGTTGGGTGCCGTTACGAAGGCTTGGGGTCCTTGACACAAGGCATATTCGATATCGGGGAATAAGCGTAACTGTTGTGACCGATGCCCGCTGGCCCCTAGCAGCCACGCCCGGCCTCCGGCCTCGAGACGTAGCCTAACCTATGTATTCATCATACCCCCTCCCCTAGAATAGATAGATAGCTCCTAAGAGACCATCTTCCATATGTCATACTCACAGAGACAACAGTAACCCGTACAAACCCATAGCATGCCGACCAATTTGGCACGGATCGGGATCCACCCGATCTTGACTGCATGGTCGAACTCGCATATTCCTGCCGTTCGGTGCTGGTAGCATTGATATTCGAATGACGAGGCTTGGGATGGCGGCAATAAAGCTAGATGCAGAATGTGCCCCGGGGAAGAACTGGATTTACGGTTGATATGGTGAGTCCGTGCCATTCTTCGATGGAGACTACAAGCGTTCCGTGGAGCTGAAACGCCCCTCCATCAAGGACATAGCTCCAAAAGGCCGCGAAAGACACGTACGTACGTCCGGGCTCGTCCGCCGCATCAGAGTGTGTACGAATGGACATTGCGGGTGGAAAACTGTTGAGTCTAGGTGTATGTGTGTATGTACATACATATGTGCATACAAGTTATGAACAGGATTCGTCACTATACTTCCTCTTGTCCGCGGAAGCGTCGGGGAATCGGTAATAGATACCCCGTCGATTAGAAGACCGATCCGTCGTCGGACTTAACATGCGTCCCTTGCATACAAACCAGGGGAACATGTCCATAAAAATCATGATTGCACTGATTGCGCTGTCAACTTAACATCATATTTAAAGTTTTCAGGAACTTTCAGGATGTCAAATTATCGATTGGGTTTGGGCGGCGAACATGGAGGAACATAATGATCAGCACTGTGGGGCCGGGCCATCATTCGTACGTGAATAATTTTGGATGATTGTTAAGACGAAAAGCTCATTCCGAAGTGTATGTCCAGTTTGTTACTGTGTAGATGTTTTTCGTATAACAGATGGTCCAAGGTTAGTCGCCGGTGAAGATTAACGCCGCGGGAATTTAATTCTCCTGACGTGGCGGAGTTAAGCTTCAAGCCTTGTTTCTTACTTGAGGTGAATATATTGTGTGTCGTCAGCAGGGTGCTTACCACACGTCAGGAAGCACGTCTGAGCACGGATCGTGAAGAAGCATATCTAGAAAGCTTCCGTATTGATTGAATTAGAGGCCCAGTGGGGCAGGCGGGGCACTTGGGTATACATGATAGTTGCTGTCAGTCATGGACCGTCAACTACTTAGTCTTCTCTTCTTCACGATGAATCGTATCAAGATTGCCGCTAATAACGGTACATAGTGCTGCTTTTCCCTGTGCCTTGTAATACCACGTGGTTATCGTGTTTTACAGCCCACTTTTTGTTTAAGGCTCCGGCACTATGCATTATATATGATTACGCATAATTCTATTGTCTTACTCACAGCTATCAGCAGGTTGCATCGATTCGGTATAGCCTTGTATACCGGGGTTAAGATTCTTCTTTCAGCGATATGTTCCGAGTCTCGTTGTTAATCACAAAACCATAACACTAGGTTAGAGATTTACTATTCATGTGTGACGAGTTGTCGATACGAAGAAAACATGAGATGTCCAATGAATTATCCTAGGGAAAGCTAGGGGGCGGTGTACCTAAATGGTAAAAATACGGGCCTGTGGATGGTGTGCCCCGGTCTAACCCCGAACTTCCAATTGTGGCCCGTCCGGCTTATTGAATCCTTCATAACCCCGCATGAAGTGATTGAAACCAATGATTCTGTCGCCTTGGCGAGAGGGTTCAGGCGACGACGCCGACAACTTTCTAATTAGCGCCAAGAGACGGGAGGAGGCTGAGTGGCTTCCGTGGTACTCCGTGTGGACTTTGGCGACCTAAATCAACCATTGTTGCGTAGACCTCAGTCGTCAGTCCTACATGTATTGTCAGTTGGATCCCTTTGGTTATCGTAATTCGAGGATGTACCCTTTTTTTTTGCTTTGTTGTTACTCTCATGTCAACTGGAACATCTGGAGGGATAATGATTACACGTATGTACATGGGCTAATAGGCCATGCGGGTCAATGTTCGAGTAGCTTATGCCTGGTCAGACCGTCATTTTCCTGGCAACATTTTCACAAACTGCGCACAGAGATGGTAGTTCTGTAGGGTCCAAATATCCGTTGGGTTAGCTCGTTACACAGATTCGTCCGGTTCGTCCGGCTGATGTGGTTAGTTTGTGTTATGAAGAATGTGGAAACCATGTAGGTACATGTGTGTTAACTTAAAACAGAAAGAACGGGGTTAACCCTACATCAAGAATATTCAGGGCCTTCGAATTTTGTAGCCATTGTGATCGGGTTCGATTGTCCCGAATGCTCGGTTTTTAGTCTTCATGGGAGTTGCCGCTTTTCTTTGCCATTTTGAGAGGATGGTATTGTGTACGATTTCCGTCTGACGGCTAGTACGACTTCGGGTCGAAAACCGAAAGGGAACCGTGCGTTTCCATTGTTTCCCCGGAATTGGCTCCCCCGGCTTTTGACCTCGTAAACCGGGTTCCATTCCTTTGAGCCCGAGAGGAATGGTGGGAATCATCGAGATAAGCGGGTAAATTAGGCAATCTGAGATGTACGAAGCTGCATATTAGCGCCCAATGGTTCGTTGTTCTCTCAAAGTGTTGTCATTCTGTGTTATCGTATCCTTCTTGGTCTTCAAAATCTCCAAGATGTAACTACTAGGGTGGCCATATGTATGTGTAATGGTCAGTGTATGTATGGACTGGCCGCATCACCAAACACTGGGCACTCTCAGACGGACCAAGCACAACCAATATGGCTCTGATGACGACGCAGACGAAGCCGGCCAAGCTGTATGCCCCTTGGCATTGGAGATATCTTCGTAGCATGTGCATACCAAGGGGCGTGAGAAACGGGCCACGTGCTAGCCAAGAAAAGGGAGGGAGGGAGGGTGTGGCTCAATGACGAGCGGTATATTGTTGTTGACAACAATGGTGGGACAGACTGGACTGTGGGTTGACACGAAGACTTGGCTGCCAAGCCAATATAACGTCGATGCACTTGTTGCATACTTCAACGATTACTATAAAGACTACCGAGATGTCACCTCCAATATGTCCTTTTTCTTTCCTTTCTTCACCAGATTACCACGTCTATCAATCTCGTCTCTCTTTCTCCTCCCTCCCGCCTCTCTTTGTAAATATTCCTCTCGTTTTACTGCATTTTTGCGCTCTACTATTTGGCCTTCCGGTCCATCTACCCAACCCGTCTATAATTTTGCCTAGCTTGTATATATTTGGCAGACCCCTTTGACCTATACTCAACATGAAGTCTTTCTCTACCGCTCTTACGGGTGCCGCTCTCGTTGGTGCCGCTCTCGGCGAGGCCACCATCGCCAAGCGCGCCGACTCTTGCAACACGGCTACTAACCGTACTTGCTGGACTACTGATGGTTACGACATCAACACCGACTACAACACTCAGGCTCCCACTACTGGTGTCACTCGCAAGTACACTCTGTTTGTCGAAGAGGCTACCACCACCGCTGCTGATGGTTTCGTCAAGCCCTTCGCCATGGTCATTAACGGGACCTTCCCTGGTAGGTTAAAACATGCTTCTATAATGTGACACCCAGAACAGTATACTAACTCGCTTTTACAGGTCCTACCCTGCACGGTGACTGGGGTGATGAGGTTGAGATCACTGTTGTTAACAACCTTCAGTACAACGGCACTTCCACTCACTGGCACGGTTTCTGGATGAAGAACAACAACATTGCTGATGGTGTCAACGGTATTACCGAGTGCCCTACTCCCCCCGGCTTCAACCATACCTACAAGTTTAAGCTGGACCAGTACGGTACTACTTGGTACCACTCCCATTTCTCCACCCAGTACGGTACTGGTGTTGTTGGTGCTTTCGTTGTTAACGGCCCGGCTTCCGCCAACTACGATATCGACCTGGGCCCGTACACCATCACAGATTACTGGTACAAGACCGCTGAGGAGATCTTTTCCGAGTACATCATTCCTTCCCCCGGTATCGGTCCCGCTCCTGACAACATCTTGTTCAACGGTACTGCCGTCTCCGAGTCCGGCGGTGCGTATGCTGTCACCACTCTGACTCCCGGCAAGACTCACCGTCTCCGTCTCATCAACCCTTCCGTTGACACCGAGATGATTGTGTCCCTGAACAACCACAACTTCACCATCATCCAGACTGACCTTGTCCCCGTCGAGCCTTACACTGTCGACTCTGTCCTCCTGGCTATTGGCCAGCGTTACGATGTCCTGATCACTGCTGACCAGGCCGTTGACAACTACTGGTTCAACGTCACCTTCCCCAGCAGTGGCGCCTGCGGTTCCGCTGAGGTCGACTACCCCGCTGCTATCTTCCGCTACGAGGGTGCCGAGGATGCTAACCCCACTGATGTTGGTACCGCTCCTATTGATCTGTCTTGCGATGACAAGATTGACTTCGTTCCCGTTGTCCCCAAGACCGTTCCTTCCACCTCCTTCGAGGACCAGGCCGAGGATCAGCACCTCGATATGTCCGTCACCACTCGTCCCTGGCACAACGTTGACTCCCGTGTGTACTGGACTGTCTCAGGCTCTAACATGAACATCACCTGGGGTTACCCCACCCTTGCCTACGTCCGCGACAACAGCACCGACTACCCCGAGATTCTTAACGCCTACGACGTCGATGATTCGCTGGAGTGGTCTTACTGGATCATCAACAACGAGCTTGGTGTCCCCCACCCGATCCACCTTCACGGTCACGACTTCTACATCCTCGGCTCTTCCGGTACCGTCGACACTGCCACCACCTTCAACAGCACTTCCGACTTCGATTCGCTCAACTTCGAGAACCCCACCCGCCGTGATGTCACCATGCTTCCCGGTAATGGTTGGTTGGCTATCGCTATGGAGATGAACAACCCCGGTGCCTGGCTCATGCACTGCCACATCGCGTGGCACGTCGGTAACGGTCTGTCCGTTCAGTTCCTCGAGTCTCTGGACACTGTCAAGCAGCAATTCGACCTCGACTCTGTTCTGGAGCCCCTCTGCACTGAGTGGAACGCCTACAACGAGGACGCTATCTTCAAGCAGGAGGACTCTGGTCTGTAAGCGTCTCGCTTCGTTGATTTCCCTTGCCATTTATATACTTCCGCAATCTTTACCCTCCCCGCTACCGGGTTGGTCCCGCTTCTGTTGCAGTCTTTTTGAGAGAGAGTGCTGCCCCAGAAAGAGGCCAACTTCTCCACCAAGCCTTTTATTCTCTTTTATCCTCTGAGAGGCTTGATGATGTTGATTGATCTGATCTCGTTCTCGGTTACTTCTGCCGCTACCAACTCTTTGTACATACCACCCGATTTGGTTGCCGCAGTTCTTGTGTCTATAACTCCAGCCTTTTTGCTTTTTTTGTTTTGCTCTTTGTCGTTTTTTACTTTGATCTGTAGGGAAAGACAGATTGACGTCTTGGCCGCTTTTGTACATACCGCGGTTTTTGATTGTCTTGTGGGGTTCTCGAGTGGCTGGTTTTCTAGTGGTGCTAGTTCACTGCTGGCTTCTAGTGTACTTGATTGTCTGGCACATTGTAAATTGACACACTGATTGTATATATGAATCACTGCTTAGATTACACCTATTGAATATGAGATGTAACCATAATACAACTGTTGCTATTGTGACTGATTGAATGTATCTTTGCATGCCTGTTACTTTGGATATCCATACACTAACCAAACAAATATTATGACTGGTAAGATTATGTTAGCCGTCAAATCCTTAGTTCACATAGGATTGTCAGATACTCATGGCCTCCCTACATTAAGTAGTCACTAATATGTTATGTTCATGAGATATATCACTTTTATTGCACTCTTGGTTAAACCCCTTCACAGTCATATTCATCTAGTTAGCTCTATTACCAACTAGATGTTTGCATGTCTAATGTGTACCGATGATAATTGCCCAGATCCATCTTGAACATCAATGTCATCGCCAACAATGACAACCTGCGTACCCAGAAAGCTTCAATCTCCCAACACATGTGTCTAGCTCCTTGTTCCACTAGTAGTACTTTTTACATCTGCCACCCCGTGTAACTTGTTTGGCGTCTTTGATAATTACTGAGGGTTCATTTGGGTAGTTTGAGTTGGCCGGAAGACCCTATCTCTGACAGATCAGCCTAGGCCAGTGCACAGAATCAAACATAGGTTTAAATGTAAATTTGCAATGCCGCGGACGAATGTCTAATGACGCTCTATTCTGTCAACAACCACGTGCGTTTCTTGGTCGTCGATGATGTCAGCCTCTGCCCTGTCTGATGGCTGCTCACTGTGTTCGCTTCTCACTGTATAAGGAACTGCCTCCTATATAGACCATGATAGAGGAGCACTAGTAACAAAGTCCAAAAGTTCCACTTCTTTTTGGCGCAGTGGTATGCAGACGCCTCCCAGTCCGTCAGAAGGGAGCCTTGTCGGGCAGGAGTCTCCTCCGCCCGTCCAACCTCACCAAGCACAGCATCCATGCCGGCACGGATGGGAACACAAGACTTCCACGGACAGTCCGCCACCTGCTATCCCCCCACTGAATACTCGTCCGATAAGCCAGGCAACTTAGACAGACCCGCCAGGCGCTTGCGAATATTCCCCTTCGTCTACGGACAGAACTAACTCGGCCTATGGTCCGGTACTCTTGGTTATGATCCCTCTTGACTCTTAGGCTTGCCCTCGTGGCCCTTGGAGCCCTTTGCTTTTGTTATTGTCAAGCTCAAAAGACTACAGATCTCTCGGGACAAAGAATCTACGGGTCCTGATCAGTAAACTCAGCTATTATCGCATATAAAAACCGCCGTGTCATGTAGAATAGGGTAAGTCCCCAACGTTGCCCCGGCGCTATGGCGCTATGGCATTTCATAGCGCCAAAATATTTACGGTCCCTATAAACTATTGCCAGTTGAGATAAACTTTTCCAAATGGGAAATTGGTCACAAGGCCATCCCACTAGAGTAGAGTGTTTTGGCAGTGATATCGGTATACCTGCCTACAATCGGTATGGCTGTGTTTTGGGGTTTAGTACCGCCCGTAAAACGTCAGATCTCTAACATAAGGCATATTCAACATCCGGCAACATATACACCTCGTCAACAACCAAGGGCGTTGGTATGTTACAGAGGAGTTGGTGTCACAGGTTATCATGTCATTTAGGAAGAGGTAATTCCTAACAAGGTAGTTATTAACAGTTTATAAGACAGTTTAAACCATAGTAACACCAACAAAGTCTAGGGATGTTTCGATTATGTGACTACCCCGTAATTCGATAGCAGGAGACATGAAAACTCCCATGTCCCACTATATGTTTCTGCGTTGCAGCTCGGTATACATTGCCTCTGTAGTAAGATTCAGCACTAAACTACCATTGTAGTGTTTTTTTTTGCATATGGCCGTGGACCTCCAGTTCCCAATGACTATGTCTTGACATAATAATTACTTCAGACCTCAATAGACAGAAACGAGTCTGCTCAAAGTGACAGGCCTTCACGCTGGAAGTCTTACAGTAGTGTAGCCAAGAGCCTTGCAAATGCAGCCAACACTTTCACGTGGATCATTTTATGCGGAGTTAAATGCAGAGTTGACGGAAATAAGTTTGCCGTGCCGTCGGTCACTAGTGGCAGATTCAATGTAACTCCGGCAAGAGTGAAGTCTTGAAAAACGGCGCGGATATACGACAATCAGTACCCACTTTGAAACCGACAGTACCATCGGCATTAAAACAGCATCTCCCTACTTTTTCAAGCCATCCACTTTTCACGTAATCGGAAGATCACAACTCTGATAGTCCCATGCATCATGTCCCCATGATCGGCGACTACACTCTCCCGAGAGCGCGAAAGGTGCTTGGTTGGCGATTCATTATGGTTTGCTATTGCATCGTCCACATTGGGAATCCCGCCCGCCGGTATAACACTATTGCCGGCCCCGGTCGCATCTCATTACAATAGAGAACTTTGGTGTGTGTGGTATCAACGGGGCACGGCTCCCGGGGAGTTTCGACACCGTAAGTAGGTCTGAGAGGTCCGGGATTAATGCCGGCTGGCTGATTCAGGGCTCAATGAATGCATACATATTCATAGTTGGGCCACTGATGAATGTAAGATTCTGAATGAGCCCGTAAATAAGGTCTCCAAACGTGATATTCTTTCATTAGAACTGTGAATGAAACATACGATTTTTGAATTATCACCTCAAGATGATCTTCATATCAGCAAGGGTTATGACCCTATCGTCTAAAATCAACCTGAGATCACGTGTCTTGTGTCAGTCATCCGTTCGGACAAGCATCGCCTGTTTGCGGGCTATGCCTTGTCAGAGAGATCAGCAACCAGAGGCACGATATCATGGCATTCCATTAACAAGACCGTAGTACCCGAAAACTTCTAGCAGTCTTGCAATACCATGTCCGCAGAAATCCGAGGTATGTTCCTGACATTATCATGATTTTCGTCACGTCCATTCCCAAAGCCACACTAGCATCTCGTTTGTAGGGTCGCAAATGCAGGGGACAAAGTCGTATTGACAGGTAAGCTTACGAGTCGTCTTAGTATGTGTGTATGTATGTCTATATATATGGATGCTACAGACGGCATCCGATCCTACGAGCGGAAAGCACACGGCGGATTTCCCCTTCAACTGTGGAGGCACGAGCGGGGTTTTGATGCGCGCCGGTGGGCTCACCCTCGAGCTCATCACTGGACTTATATGTCTATGTATCGTTAAGTCTCTCGCTAGCACGCATACAGTATTGAAGGCCCATTATACAGCGTCAATGGAGTTGAAGTTTCAAGCTACGTAAACTATCTTCCATGTGTAGGGCAGCCCATAGAAACCAGATTCTTTTCGCTTTTGATCATCACACTCATGTGAGACTATGTTTGCTACTAAGCTCACATACACATGGGTGAGCAATCGGTTAAGTGACCAAAGACCTGATGTGTTCTTACACTTCGACGCCCCGGGAACACGCTCTTGGACTCTCCAGTTCTCAAATACAGGGGTCATAGAAGACCCGGCAACAAATATCATGAACTTTAACGGCCCGTACTAGGATATGCTACAACATCACATGGCACAAGGTGTGCGCCCGGGCTTTCATATGGCCTCACACCTGCTGGAAAAACAAGATTAATGTTCGGAAACACTGGAAGATGTAGACTGCTTACGACATACTTAAGTTGATGATAAGGCATAGATGTCGTGAGTAACATAGATTAGATTCCCAAATTGAAAATTTATATCTTGCTTTTCTTGCCGTTGTGCCTACAATTCTTTTATTGTTCAACTCTCATAGTCATGCATAATACATGTCATATCTCGGTCTTTTTCCCCATTGGGGACGCCGTTATTGTCACCAAAATGCGCCCCCAATGGGGCTATGAAGCGCCATGTGTAGGGTTGCAATAATTCATGGGGTTACGTGTTACACAAATCAGTGACATTGCCACAAGTTCTTCTAAATCTTCAAACAGACCGCGTGTTAGTGTCAAATGGCAGGCAAAATGACATCCTTGCGTAGACTGGATCGGCAACTTTCAAGCGTCCCTAACAATATTGTTGTCGGCCATACTAGCTCTTCAGGCGACGCTCAAACAACAAGCTTTTGGTCTTACTACTGGAAAACGCACGTGCCAACGACTTTTTTGGGGGGGACCAATGATTGTCGCGATGTTTGTGTTGGCGGAAGCTATTTGTGCCTGAGTATGTGGAGCATGCACATGTAAGTAAGCATGTCCATCACTACATGCCAACACAATCTTCGTATTAGCTGAGTTTTTTGGTCTTGTCTTAGCCCGATGCAGCTTATGGCCAGGTCATACTAAGTATAGCTACACAGCTGAGCTCTAAAGGGATTATTCATGTACACATCATTCCTATTCAAGAATCAGGAAGCGGCAAACAGATTACCGAATTTGATGTGCGCGGGGCGTTCCGCCACCAACTTCCTATGCACGTATCTTTCAGACCAACCGGCGTCCATAACTGTTGCCGGTACTTTCAACACGGCAGTTGTCACAATCAGCTTCGAGAAGAAGGACTTTTGAAGACTAAATATTAGTTAAATCTTCCTATTTTTCTAACACAATGAACCCTTTCTGGATGGATGAACGCCTCTCAACTGATCACTATCTAGGGCATTGCAAACCGCAGTCTACCGCTTTCGACATCAGTAACTTTACCCTCCGAGACGGACAAAGCACGTGCACAAAAGGCTTGATGACGACGACATGATCAGTAACTATTCGGCGTCTGTTAGGACATCTTCACGGCTTGTGCGAACAAGTACGAGAGAGGGGAATCTTACAGTGGTATAGACAGCGAGGAGGGGGTGGCCTATTCGGGGACCGATTAGCTTTGCTCCCTTACCGAGCGTATCAGGTAGTCAGACCGGTCATGAATGTCGGCTGGACGGCGAGCTGGGGCGATCTTGATGGATTCCTTGCAGACGCCACGATTCCTATAAAGCCTACTACGATGCCGCCCTGGAAGTGTTGTTTTTCTTTCCTTTTGTTCACCAGATCACCACGTCTATCAATCTCACCTCTCTCTCCCTCCTCCCCTCCTCCTCTGCTCTCTTTGTAAATATTTCCTTTCGTTTGTTTGTCTTTCTTTCGTCTATTTGACTGCCGGATATACTTCCACCAACAACAACCTACAACATAATTGCCTAGCTTGTATATATTTGGCAACCCCCTTTGACCTATACTCAATATGAAGTCTTTCTCCACCGCTCTCACCGGCGCTGCCCTTGCTGGTGCCGCCCTTGGCGAAGCCACCATCGGTAAGCGTGCCGAGTCTTGCAACTCTGCTACCAACCGTACCTGCTGGACTACTGATGGTTTCGATATCAACACCAACTACATGGAGACCTCTCCTACTACCAATGTTACTCGCAAGTACACTTTGGTCGTTGCTGAGATTGAAGACTCCTCAGCCGATGGCTACACCAAGCCCCTCGGTTTGGTTATCAACGGTACCTTCCCTGGTAAGTTACAACAACAAGAAATACTCGAACTTCAGGGACAAATTCCTAACTCAAACATCTAGGTCCTACTCTTGAGGCCGACTGGGGTGATGAGGTCGAAATCACCGTCATCAACAACATGTCCGTCAATGGTACTTCCACCCATTGGCACGGTTTCCAGATGAAGAACAACAACATCATGGACGGTGTCAACGGTATCACCGAGTGCCCTACTCCTCCTGGCTCCAACAAGACCTACAAGTTCAAGATGGAGCAGTACGGTACTAGTTGGTACCACTCTCACTTCTCCGTCCAGTACGGAAGTGGTGTCGCTGGTGCCTTCGTTGTTAACGGACCTGCCTCTGCTAACTATGATATCGACCTTGGCCCTTACACTATTGCTGATTACTTCTACAAGACTGCCGATGAGATTTACTCCGAGTACATTATTCCCTCGCCTGGTGTCGGCCCTTCGCCCGATAACATCCTGTTCAATGGTACCGCCGTTTCTTCTTACGGTGGCGAGTATGCTGTTACTACTCTCACCTCGGGCAAGACTCACCGTCTTCGTCTGCTGAACCCCTCGGTTGATTCCGAGATGATTGTGTCCCTTAACAGCCACAACCTTACCGTTATCCAGACTGACTTTGTCCCCGTTGAGCCCTACACCGTTGACTCCCTGTTCATCGGCATCGGTCAGCGTTACGATGTTCTCATCACCGCCGACCAGGCGGTTGACAACTACTGGTTCAACGTCACCTGGCCCAGCAGTGGCCTTTGCGGTTCTTCCGAGGTCGACTACCCCGCTGCCATCTTCCGCTACGAGGGTGCCGAGGATGCCAACCCCACTGATGTCGGTACCGCTCCCACCGACCAGTCTTGCAACGACATCATTGACTTCGAGCCCATTGTTTCCGTCACTGTTCCCTCGACCAACTTCACTGACCAGGCGGACGACCAGGACTTGGACCTTGCCACTGAGACCAGTACCTGGCACGACGTTGAGGACCGCGTCTACTGGACTGTTAGCGGTTCTAGCATGAACATCACCTGGGGCTACCCCACCCTTGCCTATGTCCGCGATAACGTCACTGACTACCCCAGCCGCCTGAACGCCTACACTGTCGATGACTCGCAGGAGTGGTCGTACTGGGTCATTAACAACGGTCTTGGTGTTCCCCACCCTATCCACCTTCACGGTCACGACTTCTACGTCCTCGGTAACTCGGGCACTGTCAGCACTGCTACTACCTTCAACGCCACCACTGACTTCGACTCGCTCAACTTCTCCAACCCCACCCGCCGTGATGTGACCATGCTCCCCGGTGATGGATGGTTGGTTATTGCCTTCGAGATGAACAACCCGGGTGCCTGGCTCATGCACTGCCACATCGCGTGGCACGCGGGTTCCGGTCTGTCCGTCCAGTTCCTTGAGTCGGTGAGCACCCTCAATGAGCTATTTGACCTTGAGTCTGCTCTTGACCCCATCTGCGACGCGTGGAACACCTACAACGACGATGCCACCTACCAGCAGTCTGACTCTGGTCTGTAAGCGCTTCGCTCTACACGTCCCTTGTCACATATATACTCCCTTTGCTTTTTCCTTGTTTCCTATACCGGGTTGGTCCCATTTCCACGGCAGTCTTTTTTGAGAGAGAGACTCGCCTTAGAGAAAGGCCAATTTTCTGCAGAACTCTACCCCTTCTGAGAGGCTAGATGATGTTGATTGATGTGATCTCGTCACCGGTTCCTTTTGCGGCTTCCAATTTTTTGTACATACCAACTCCATTTGGTTTGCCGTCTTTGTATCTACACCAACTTTTGTTTTGCTATTTTTGCGTCTTCTTTCACTTTTACTTTTGGTCTGTAGGGAAAGTACAGATAGATTTTGTTTCCGCTTTTTTGTCTATAGCGCGGATTTCGAGTCTTGCTGGGTACTTGGCTAGCTACCTCTCTTGTAGTGTTAATGCACTTCTGGTGATTGGCTATTTGAGTGTCTTGTACATGGTTGAGAGGATTGACGTTTGTATATACCAGCTTTTAGATTACAACTAGACTGAATATAGGTTGTAACCAAAATATCTTGTACCATTTCGTGAATTCTTTGAGTCCCCAATGTTACACGTCTCTTTTAGATTCCGACTTTCCTCGCGTTCTGACTCTGTAATGTTCATCGAATCTAGTTACCCCAGCCCGAGCAAACATTTCGGCATCAACGTCGCTGCAGTAATCTCACAACCTTTGTCACATGTGCAATAGACCACCCGCGATAAATCTCCCGGTGTTTTTGAATGACGGTCATATCAAACTGGACCCGACGTTGAAAGGCCAGCTTAGTCATACAAGCTAGTTGTCGCGGAATGAGCTCCTTCCGTTCAAAGATCCAACAGCCCTGTGTGACACCAGCCTAATCCTTAATTCAACGTCAGTCTTCCCTGAACGCAAATGAAAGAAAGAAAATACATTGTGTATTGCCGCAAAATGTCTAGAAAGATCTAATCATCTCCCAGAGTCTTAATACCATCTGCCCCAGTCTCGACCACGGTGAAAGCATGTGCATTACCACCTCCACTAGCAGCCTTATCATAAGCTCCATCGCTCCGATCGCAAATAACAGCCAACTCCTCATCAGTCAAGACTTGTTCGTTATCAGCAGCATCGAGAGCCTTACCATCGGCAACTAGTAGCGACTGTAGCGTCTCATGATCAACATCTTTGCTATCTGGATCTTCATGTGCCTGGCGAATCAAAGACTGTAGATTCCCCTTCTTAATAACAAGCTTTTCAAGGCGTCGCTTAGCAGAAGCTGTCTGAAGTAGTGCCTCTTCGACGGTCCCGCGAGTAGCAAAACGATAAACAATCACAGGACGTGTTTGACCGATACGATGCGACCGATCCTGGGCTTGAAGATCTTGCTGGGGATTCCAATCGCTGTCGAAAAGGATAACTGTGTCTGCAGCAACGAGATTAATTCCCTGGCCACCAGCCCGGGTAGATAATAGGAAGATACGGTGCTCGGGATCCGTGTTGAACGTGGCAATAAGGGCACGCCGGGTAGATTGTGCAGTTCCACCGTCAAGACGAGCATGAGCGTACTCGCGGAGATCACAATAGGCTGAAAGCAAGTCAAGCTGCGTTTTGAATTGAGAGAAAATGAGCACTTTATGGTTATCCTTAAAGAGTTCAGGGAGCAGACGGTCCAACAGTAGCATTTTCCCCGATGCGGAGATGAGTTCGGGGGTAGCGGGATTACCAGGCGGCCAAGGTTGGAAGAAGTTATGCGGGCTATTACAAACAAGACGTAGTTGCATAATTGGATTACCAAGCTTCTTTTTGGAGAGAATCTTCTTCGCCAACACTACGGGGTCATCGGGGTCCGCTTCACCCTTGGCATCTCGTTCAGCCTGCGCCAACTCGGCCTGGTGCACTTCCGCAGCAACTTGCGATTCGAATTCCGCATCGCTAAGAGCGTCATCATCCAAACGGGATTCTGTGTAACTTCGGCGAGGTGTGGCACGACTGCGCGAACGGGTTTTACGTGCAGGTGGGAGAGTTGGAGTAGACAGAGAAGCTTTACGTTTACTAGAAGAGTTGGTAGTGGGTTTGATAGTAGGAGAAGGAATTGGCGGGGTTGGAATGGCGGCGGTTTTCCGTCTGGTTCTGGAAGTAGGCTCTGATTTGGCGGTCTTAGGGGGTACGACGGTGGCGGTGGAGGTGGCGGTCGGTAAGGGTTTATTCTTCATGAGAAGGGTGAAGGCGTTGGGGAGCTCCGTCGGTTTTTTAGCATTTCGGGTCAGTCTTTTTGAAGGCTTCTCCTCGGGCGTTTCCTCGCGTTTGACCTTTGGTTCGTTCTTGACTTTACGCTTGGGCTTAGGCTTCTCCTCGGCCTCATCTTCGGATTTCACTTCATCCTTGACTTCGGTTTCATCCTCATCCCACTTCTCAATACACTGGACCAATTTCCCCTGTAGATACTCACGGGTATCCTGCTTCTCATCAGTAAGAACCGAGTACAACTCTCGTTGGTCGTTAGTCATCGGCGCATACAACACGTATTCGCGCTTACGCGGTAGATAAGCAGCCACATCGGCCTTGACACGTCGCAAAAGCAGTGGCTGCAGTACGACGTGAATCTTCTTGACAATGTCGTGTTTCTCGGCATCAGTGATGAAGGATGCTGTGGTACCTTCATCTTGTAAGTCGCTAAAGTCAAACCAATTGTCGAACGCTTCCCAGTCAGTAAAGATATTAGGGAGTAGGAAATTCAGTAAAGACCATAGCTCTCTCAAACTGTTTTGAAGTGGCGTGCCTGTAATAAGCAGCCGGGTGGCTGAAGTAAAAGATTTGAGGTCTTGAAAAAGCTTGGAGTTGAAGTTCTTCATTCGGTGACCTTCGTCCTACATGTCATGCAAGGGTTAGAATCTACAGAGGGTTTATAACACGTTCCCAGAAAATCCCTTACAATGATGATGAACTCCCAATTGACCTTGCCTAGAACAGCTTTGTCACGTAGGATGATCTCGTAACTTGTGCAAATCACCGGGAACTTGTCCGTTGGTCGTCTCCCAGTGTAGTGTGGCAAGACCTCTCTTTCCCAGATACCAGCACGCTCAGGCGCCGTTCCGTGGTACATGACCACTGGTATAGATGGTGTCCACCTCTCAAACTCGTCCATCCAATTGCTCAGTGTACTTAACGGGGCCACAATCAAATGCGGTCCAAAGTAATTGTCTTGTTCACGTAACAAAGCAATCAAGCCAATTGTCTGTACTGTCTTACCCAATCCCATCTCGTCAGCCAAAATTCCCGACATGCCCTGCTCACAAATCTCGTACATCCAAGTGACACCCTCCAATTGGTAGTCTCTCATTGTCCCGCCAACCATACACTTGGGTTGCTTTGCCATAGCCAACTCATGGGTACCGAGTGATTTGCCTGAAAGGTTAGTACCGACACGGCCCAGGGCGGCAGTCTTCGCCGTGAGAACATTGCTGAAAGCGGCGGTTTGCTTCAGGAGAGTGTCGAGGTCGCGTGCTTTTGCGGCGCGTTCAGTGGCAGTGAGGGGACGACGGCGAACTGCCTTCTTGCGAGCCTTTTTTGGTATGGTGGTGTTTTCCTTTTGAGCCGCGGCCTCGGCGGCTTCAAGAGCATCTTGTGTTATGGACGACATTTCGAATTGGTATAGGGATTTGTAGTTGACATGAGAAAGGCGATCTGCCTACTGATCTCGTTCTCTCTTAGACGCGTTGCTGCCTGTCACGACGTCACGTGACATGCCAATTACGGCCAAAGTGGTTGCTTATCGCTTATCACTTGCTTTCCATTTGCACCCATGCATTCTGCCACTTTTCACCGCCAATGGAGGGGCAAGTAGTCAAGCATTCAGTCATCGTGATACCCACCGAATGCGTCAAAATTACATTTCTTCCATTCCGTCCTCAGACGCCTTTCAATCCTTTAAGCTGCCAAATCCAGCACTCGTTTTCTCCCTTCCGTCATCCTTGCGAGCACCTTAATTCTGGCTCGCTAATCTTTGACAAGCTGTTTTCCGTCTCTGCCTTCACCACCGGTCGTATAATCGCCGGCCGTCTATTCAATACCAACCCGTTAGTGGCTTCCCGTCGTCTTCTGTCAACTTTTCTCAAAATGGCCCCCATCAGCTCCACCACCTACACCCCCGCCGAGCAGGCCGACATTTCGGCTTGGACCGCCAAGGCTGCTGCTGCCGCCACTGACGCTGCTGTCCTTGCCGAACTCAACACCCACCTGGCTACTCGTACCACTGTTCTCGGCACCAAGCCCTCCACCGCCGACACTGCCCTGTACGCCGCTCTTGCTCCCGTTGTTGCCGGCTGGTCCGCCGAGCAGCGTACTGGCGAGAAGGGTCTCCCCAACATCGTCAGACACGTCGACTTTGTCCAGAACTCGCCCGTTTTCGAGCTCGCTGTTGCCGCCGACAAGAAGGTCCAGGTCAACGTCGATGAGGTCTTGTACGTGAAGCCCCCGGTTGATGCTAAGGCCGAGAAGGAGCGCCTCAAGAAGGAGAAGGCTGCTGCTGCTGCTGCCGCTGCCGCTGGTGGTGCCCCCGCTGCCGCCGCTCAGGCTGAGGCTAAGGCTATTCCCGACCGCACCAAGGCCCCTGCTGAGGGTGCCGCTGCTGCCCCCAAGCAAAAGAAGGAGAAGAAGGAGAAGGCCCCCAAGCCACAGAAGGCCCCCGCCGTCACCGCGCCACCCGCTCCTCATCTCATCGACCTCCGTGTCGGTCACATTCTCAAGTGCATTCCCCACCCCGATGCCGACTCCCTGTACGTCTCGACCATTGCTGTTGGTGACAAGTCTGGTGAGGACTACGTTGAGTACGAGGGCCAGCTGTGCCGCACCGTCTGCTCCGGTCTTAACGGTCTGATTCCTCTCGCTGAGATGCAGGGCCGCAAGGTCGTTGTTGTCTGCAACCTTAAGCCCGTCAAGATGCGCGGTATCAAGTCATGTGCCATGGTTCTGGCTGCTTCTCCCCGCCTCAAGGAGGGTGAGGTGGACGACCACAAGGGTCCTGTTGAGTTGGTAACACCTCCCGAGGGTGCCAAGGCTGGTGAGCGTGTCTTCTTCGAGGGCTGGAAGGGTGAGCCCGAGGGTGTTCTTAACCCCAAGAAGAAGATTTGGGAGATGTTCCAGCCCGGCTTCACCACCACTGACAACCTTGAGGTGGCGTTCGACGCGGCTGTTGTTGAGGCTCTCGGCAAGAAGGAGGTCGGCAAGCTGGTGACGGAGAGCGGCGGTGTGTGCACTGTCAACTCCCTCAAGGGTGCTACCGTGCGGTAAATTGTGTTTTAAAATGTAATATCAAAAAAGATTGGGCCCTATTCTCCTAGTTACTATGTCTTGTGTAGTTGTCTGATCTAAAGTGTCTTTGTTTGAATCTCCTACCGAGCGATGCTGTGCTGTGTTGAAAACGAAAGGGTTAATTACATAAGGGTTACCGATATCCCTTTAGGAGTCAAAGCGGACCCCGCAATCCCGACTCTGTATATATTTCCTATATGCGCCTGTATTTTCTGTCCCTTTCCTCCGTATCAACCGCCACCAATATGCAGTTTGCCGTAACACACGGTGCGAGCCTGACGAGGGAAACATCGGGTGGTTCGGAACAAATGCGGACGGCGGCGTCGGGGGCCAGACAGTTTAATTGGGTGGAGACAGATTGAGTGGCGGAGGCTGAGGCGAGACAAAGAAAACAGACATTGACTGGTGCCTGAGCCGAAATCCTCACTAATAATGTCAATGCCGTTGAGTATAGTGATCCTGCCGTGTATTTCTTAGTCCGTTTCTGGGGTAGTCTTTGCCCCTCTGCCTTGACTTTTTTGTGCTGACACTTCTCCAATCTCAAGCGAACCCTCGCCAGTCAGGCATCCGTATTCCCATCCATTCTCACGCCACTAAGCCTATCATCGTTACAGCGACGGCCCGGCCAACCTGGAGACACAAACTATGTCGTGAACACCCACAAAGAACCAAGTAAAGCTTGGCTAACGTAGTACTAAAGCCATCCAGCCAACCTAGAACGCCATATTTTCAGGTATAAAGAAATGTTGGTGTGCACTTCACTCGACATCTTTTTTCTGGTGTTTTCGATGCTTTTTCCGTCACTTTTTTTTGATCGTGTTTTACAGATGCACAGACGGCGCTTAGCCTAAAACGGACTTATATACCAGTACACAGATACATACATACATATGTACGCACATAACGTCACTGGGCGTCAGACAGGTACTGCTGTATAGATTTCCGAGGTTGCAAACCAGACACCCCACACATGCATGTAGTCACCGGCATCAGTAACATCCAATACCGTGGGTTGCAATTTATCAATATTGCTCCTGTTGCATTAAATATCGAAATATCGTTTCTGCAGCTTCTTCTTGTTCTCTTTCTTTTTTAACTCACTTTATAATCATCACCCCTAATAACACCATAATGCCGTCATCAGCGTTGTCACCGGATTCTTCACCAACATCCTCTCCAGCTTCAATATCTCATTTGGGAATTCTCTCCGCAGACGAGTCAAAGTCTCGACTGGCGCAATTACAGATCTTATGGGACATCCGATTACCTTCACTCGTTCCCGTCTTGCGGCCTCCATCACCAGTTCAAGAGCGCACCACCGATGCCGAAATCGCCGCTGACGCATTACTTCGCCGTCGTCAACTTGAGTCTTCAGCCCTCGCCAAAAAAGATCACTCACTCAAGCGCGCTTTCACTAGCAGAACCAAGAAAACATGGGCTATCCCGGAATTGCTAGATGCGCTTACTGTTCTAGCAAGGGAGGGTGGCGATGCGGGTATCGCAACTGTCTTGCTAGATCGATTGGAGGGATTAGGGGGAAACATTAACATGGCTGCCACGGGAAAAAGACCAAGTCTGATGGCCCGACGGAAAAGCGATGCGACCATGTCCGCGCCGGAGCGCCCACCTATCTTCCAGACAGCCGTTGAAAAGGGCCACGAAAACCTCGCCAGGATATTCATCACTTACGCCGACCAACATGCTCTCGACACCGCCATTACCACAGCCGCCAACCAACGTAATGCCCCCATGATCTCTCTCTTAGTGTCCCACGGCGCCGATCTTTTCCGCACCCCCGCAGGAGAAACTGCCTTCCGCAACCTGTGCGCCCTTGGTGGCTTATCAGATATGCTCTGTCCAATCGTGGCCGCCGTTCAGTCCTGCTCTCCTGTGGCCCTTAGTGTGGGCATAGTTGACGCAGTCAAGGCTGGCTGTTTGGATACCCTTCTTGTCTTAGTACAGAGTACGGGTGACGCTGATCTCAATGGCGGTGAGGCCCTGAAGGCTGCAGTTATGATGGGCCGCAGGGATTTAGTCATGGGATTACTCTTGGCAAGGAGACCGCCGAGAGCGGCTTCTGCGGAAGCTGCGCTGGATTTACTCTTTCAAGATGGCGGGTTCGGCGGGGATAACGTGGATATCGCGGAACTGCTTTTGTGCGCCGGAGCCAAGGGAGATGCGGCAGGACGGGCGCTCATCAAGGCAGTCGGTGCAAGTGCTTTAGATACAGCCCGGCTGTTAGTTCGATATGGAGCATCACTTCAGTATCAGGATGGTACTGCAGTGCGCGAGGCTGTCTCTAAGGGAAACACGAATCTATTGTCGGCTCTCTTGGACGGGAATGCGCCACTATCACCCGCAATTGCAAGCGAATGTATAGGCCTAATCCCTGCACATATCGACCAGGACTGCCGAAAAGCCATCTTGACGATGCTGTTGCACAAAGGTGCAAATGGTGATGCCCTCAACAAAGCATTACTAGCAGCTACGAGAGCTGGAGATGAAGCGACTGTCGAGTTACTGGTGACGCCCGCATTTAACGGCACCGTTGGGCGCGAAAGTCCAGGGCGCAAGAGTGTAAACTCACATGCGATAGCCAGCGTTGACTTTAATGATGGCGAGGCCATTTCAATTGCCTTGGCAGCCGGTGATTTGGCGATTCTTGTCATTTTGTTGCAAGCTGGACCATCGCCGGATACATTGCGTAGTACATTTGTTGGGACTAGGCGACTTTCGAAAGAGGACCGACGTACAGCCATCCAAGCATTTCTCATGGCGGGCCTCCCTTCCGACACGATAACGCTGGAATTCCAGCGCGAGATGGAACAACTACCGGCGCATCGAGACGACCAGTTAATCGCAATTCTACTCAGCTATGCCCCAAGCTCACCCAAATCACCTGATTCCGAGTCATCTTTACCGACTGGTTCCGCTGTTGTCAAAGCTATTTCGAGAGAAGACCGAGGTTTATTGGCGACAGTTCTACGTCATTCCTCTGGAGAAGCGGCGGCAGAAGGATTACCATCTGCTGTTGGTATAAATGATCGAGAGATGCGCCGCGAAATGGTGGCTTTACTTTTAGAAGGCGGGGCCGAGTGTGGGAAGGAAGAAGTCGTTGGGGCTGTGCAGAAACTTCTTTCGGAGGATACAGTAGATGTGAAGTTACTCCGACTGCTTCTGACGCGCGGACAAGCTGACTTGAATATGAGGGGTGGCTCGGTCTTGATAACAGGTGAGTTTCCTTTGAAGGATACCTTGAAACATGTGCTAACGGAACTTCCCTTCAAGCTATCGACCACAAGGATACCCTTATTCTTCCGTTAATACTCAAGAACACGACATTGTCCCCACGAACAGTTACTGCGGCGGTTGCACACCTCCTGAAATCGACCACCACAAAGACTACTACGTCACATCTTTTAGCTCTTCTACGTCTCCCTTGCGACAAGCTTGCTCTATCAACCCTGCTCCCTCTTGCAGTCGAGTCCTACTTGGCTACACCATTCACACTACGATCTACAGCCCCGCTTTCGGCTCTCTTGTCTGCGGGCGCCTCGGTCAACGCCCCAGGAGGTTTAGGATTGGCCCGTGCCGTCGGAAGCGCGCATATGCCACTCACAGAGATGCTTTTGAGTCAAGGAGCCAGTGGAGAAACCGTGGCGGTGGCGTTCCGTCAAGCGGTTAATATTATTGATCCTATGGACCGCTTTACGTTTGTCGAGAGGTTACTCAAAGTGGGCATTTCGCCGCAGGAGGTAGGCATGGCCTTGGTTTACAGTATCAAGAAGTATCCGGAGGACCTCGGCCTACTCAAGCTGTTGATTGAAGAGGCTGATGTGTCTGATGGCCAGGCTCTGGCAACAGCAGCAGAAACAGGCCAGGCCACTGTGGTTGCGCTGCTTCTACATAGCAGTCATCCTACATCTGCATTAGACAATGCCTTTTCCAAGGCTTTGCTAGTGTCAGATCGTGCTGCCCGCCTCGAAGTCTGCACCGCGTTGCTGACTGCCCCGGTATCACCAGGGCTTATCCGGTCATCATTAACTGCAGTGGCACCACAGGCCGACCTCGACCTTGTGCACCTGCTTGTGCGACAAGGAGCTCAATTGAATGACGTTAGTGGTCAGGCAATCATCCAGGCTGCTCGGACTGGAAAGGTCGAAATGTTGGCTGCTATACTTGAGAATGGTGGAGAAGCTCGGAACAGTGACGCGGAGATGTTGACTGCAGCTTTCCATGCAGCAACAGAGGTGGGAGATTTGGAAAAACGTTTTGGAATTGTGCGGCTTCTGTTGAAGACTGGCAAGGTGCCCCAGGACGTTTTGAGTGCCGAGTTACTCACAGCCGCGCGATATGGGGATGCTGGAATTGGCCTTCTTAAGGTGCTGATGGAGCATGGAGCTGACCCAAACTGGCAGATGGCAGCGGCGCTTTGTGCAGCCACTGAGGCTGCTTCCAGACAGACTTTGGAGGTTTTGCTTCGCCGGGCGCCAAATTTACCCCACCAAACAAAGCCGACTGCTACGTCTCTTGCTCGTGCCCTGAAGGCGACCTCGAAACTATCCAGGGATACCAGATTGGAGGTAGTCACCTGGTTGTTTGAGGCTGGGTTGTTACCCTGTACTGAGGTGCATGAGGCCCTACAGAGGGCTGTGACTTATGACTACGAAGGCGGGGAAAAGCCGGATTTAGCGATAATTCAGCTATTGCTTGAGCACGGGGCTTCTCCAACATACCACGATTGTGCGCCTCTAATCGCAGCGGCTTCGGTGCCTGAAGTTTCTGTTCTTGAAATCCTGCTGAACAAAGTTGAGGGTGGCATAACCGATGAAGAGGCTCTAACTGTCTTTGAGAATGTCTTTGTTGAGACTGGACGTGACCGATGGATTAGCGAACCCGGCTACGCTTGTATGAGCTTGCTATTGAGCAAAGGTGCTGCAGGAGAATGCCTTAACGTGGCTCTTTCTGCCTGTGTCAGCGGTGCTAATACTGTGGATCGTCAAACTGTCGCTACCAAGATGGTCACGCTGTTGCTTGGTCATGGTGCTGTTGTTAAGTACGACGGCTTTGCTTCCTTGATGGCGGCAGTTAGGATAGGGAGTTTGGAGATTACCGAAATGTTGCTGCTTTCCCCACTTGATGTCTCTATAACAGAGAAGACAGTGGTGTGTTTAATCGAAGCGGGTCATGCCGAGGATGTTACTGAAGGGATACTGCGCACTTTGGTCAAGAGCTCACGGGGCAAGATCAAAAGTTCGGGACATACTATTTTTCAGACAGCATTGACACAATGGCCAAACAGCATCGAAATTCCAACCTTATTGTTGGATGCCGGATTCTCGCCAGACGAAACTATTTACGCGTCACTACCAAACAGGTCGATGGAAGACCTCCCCCTTTTGGTATGGTTATTCGCCGACCCCGCTCGAAATGTTTCTGCGGAAATAATAGACCTGTTGGTCTCTCATGGTGCTGACGCCAACTGCAAGGCCTCATCTACCGGAACCACTCCACTGATGGCTGCTGTGATTGCCCTCCACCCGCGCGCCGTGGCTCGTTTGGTTATGCACGGTGCGGATGTGAATGCGATCGATGCGACAGGAACGACCCCACTCTTCATGGCAGCGAGTGTTCCTGGCCCTGCGGCCACAGAGATCATAGAGTTGCTGTTGGTTATGAAGCCGGACGTGGATGATGGGTCATTACATGCTGCTGCAGGCCGTCTGAACATCGACGGTATGGAAATGCTGTTGCGGGGTGGCCATGCCCCAGACTTTCCAAGTATTAGACATGGTGGACGGAGTGCCTTGGCTGAGATCTGTTTGAATGGCTGTCGGATTCCCGATCAAGAGGCTCCACCGCCATTGAAACGGACATTACAGAAGGCAATTTCTTTGCTGCTGTCATATCACTCGGATGCACAACTACTTCACCACCACCCTCCAACTTCTACGGCCCCTCCTATCACGATTCTGCACCTTACCTTCTTTTCGCCTGCGCCAGTTACTACATTGACCGCTCTGCTCCAGGCCGGTCTATGGAGGTCACTGTCTGAGTCGTGGACTTTGTACACTTACAAAAACCACGTTTACAGCCTCACCCGCTATCTCAACCACTTCCACTGTTCTCTGCCGGCACTCGACAAACTGTTGACGATTCTCCGTCTTAATCGCGCCCCAGATACATACTACTCGCTCACAAACCCTCAGCCTCCTGATGCAGTTAACGTTCCCGAAGCTCTTGCTACCGCAGAAGCTGCCCGCATTGCCCTAGAGTCGCAGCGTCGCATGTCTCGTGCCGACCACGCTGAGCGCCTAGCCCAAGTCCGGTCCACAGCTCTGTTACAAACCCAGCTTTCTGAATCCCAAGCAGCCGCTGACAAGCGCCAAAAGGATTCCCTCCACGTCCAAGAGATTGAACATCTCCGTGCCCGTCGTGTCGCAGAGATCCACCACATGCGCATGATGACCCAAGAGAAACAACGTCTCTTCCAACTTGAGCATACCCATCTCCGCTCAGTCGATGCCCTACTAGCAGCCCGGCAATCCCGCGACCGCGATTCCGTCACCACATCAAATAAGAACCTCCTCGACTTTGAATCTAAACTGCACCAAGCCCGCCTTGAAAATCAGCGGACACTTGCGGCAATTCAGTATGATAGACAACAGACAATGGCACGTTTCGAACGGGAGGCCGGTGAGCGGGAGATGGTTAGAATTCGCGCGCAGAAGAATTTGATTAAGGAACAAAGTGCGCTGGCGATGCAGTTGGGCGGGGCGCGGGGCATGACGGGGGCAAAGGCGGGACAACTGGGGTTTGTGGAGGATCTATAACTGGTTAAAGCCGTTTTCATGTGTAATTTGTTTTCGGGTGGTTAGACTTTGATGATACATGTCACCTTAATGTTATATAGCTTGTTTTGTAATTCAAGAACGAGAAAATAGTGATCGTTCAATTAGTGCTTTGTACAATCCGTAATGGTCGGGTCAAAGATGCGAACGTCAACAACAATACTGCATGTATAACTAGGGTTTAACCCCAACAAACTACTCGGACCTAAACACATTGACCAGCAACGACAACTGGACAAACACCCAACAGGAGAATAAAGCGAGACAAAGATCTTGATTGCGGACTAAAAACCAACCAATCAGAACTTCTTATCCCACCAGAGCGGGAAACGACTAAAGAGATGGACACAATGAAAGGTGGCCACGACAGGAAATCCATATTCACGTTTTAATACTTATCCCAAGTCCTACGCCCCTTGCGCCGTTGAACCCGCAAGAATGATTCCCCTCCAAACACCGATAACCACTGACGCATGACCTCCTTCTCTGCCCCATCACCCTCTGCGCAATCCAATGGGGTTTTCAACTCTCGAGAAACTTGGTTAACCCGGCCTCCTGCAACTAACAATAGAATGAGACAGCCGAGGCTTCCGTGCTTGATGGCACTATGTAATGGGGACTCGCCATCGACAGTGATGAGACATGGATTGGCCCCGTTCCATAGGATGCGGTACATACCCCCCATGTTGTCGGTGACGGCGTATTTCCGGATGTTTGCGGTGTCTTGGCCAGGCCTGTAGCGGCGGTTGTGTAGTGCGATCATGCGTGGAGAGAAGAATGGGAATTTGGAGATGGATGGGTTGTTGGAGTGGAGGCAGTGATGGTAGTCGCCCATGACATCACGCAGAGTGTGTAGTTCTTCAGGCGAGCCATTCATGGAGAGACGGGCTAGAACATGAACCCAGTAGGGGCATCCTGTGGGGTCGAGAACATCAAAGTTGTCGGGGTTACTCAGGAAGCCAAAGGCATCACGAGTAACACGGCCCCAAATAGCCGAGTCGACAAGAGTTTGCCCATTATCAGGAAACACGAAAGTCAGCGGGTTATAGATAAACGGCTTCGGGGCGTTATCCTTGTCAAGAAGACCTCGTGCGCCGCCTAGAATTGAGACTGCGGCAAAGTACGGTTGCCATACACTGTCCACGTCAGTTGGGATAGTGAGAGGGGCATAGGGTGGAGCTTGATCTGGGAATGGGCGGGACGGCTTGACAGCGCGGGCGTCATCTATGATTTCGCACATGCGTGTGAGGGCCCATTTGAAGGTCTGTTCGTTTTCGCGTTGTTGGAGACAAACTCTGACTAGGTGGTAGAGCATACGGTAAGAGCCTTGTGCTTTGCGACAAAGTGCCTGGAAAGTAGGCTCGTCGAAGCCGGAGTTAAGATGCTCCCATAGACCTTTGTGGAAGTCCACTCTGGAGCCCAGGGCGTCTGGATTCAACGGTAGTCCTGGCATGACTTCATAGACGGGGTCATGTTTGAAGAACGTCTTTTTGCTCTCTTCCCAACGGCAAACACATAGAATCTGTGTGTCAGACTTCAGTGGTAGGGGGTTGTCGAAGTATTCATTGAACTGGGCCTCGTCGTCAAAGTCCAAGATGATTCGCGCCCTCTTAGGTAAAAGGCTACTCCACAGGTCTACCCACGAGAAAGACCCACGCTCCCACCCTTCACGACCTTCTGCAAGTGCCCGCTTTAACACAGGATTGGAACTATCTGGACCTCGCTGTAGCAGTAACTTGAGGAGCCTCTTTAATCCCTTGTCACCTTCCGGTCTCGGCGAGTACAAAGAATAAGGGTCACTATCCATGAAAAGCCAAAGATTAGTTGGAACATGTTCTCCAGGTTCACGTTCAACAGCGGGGTGTTGACGGATGCTTCTCTCTTCGTCTAGTAAACGCTGCACAAACAGAGCGACGTGCGTAGTCTTGCCACGCCCCAAGTTATCGGCCAGCGTAAGCTCGGGGATCTTAGCATCCAGCCATCTCTTAACGACAGGGGAATTCCACATCCCTTCTTCCTCCAGTAAAACGTGATCGGTGGCCTGGCAAGCCCATGGAGGACTCTTGACGTAAGCGTGGAGCTTTTCAAATTCATTGATGGGCGAAAGGTAAGCGATTAAATCTTCGTAGGCCTTCATGTGGGGAGGTTGCCGTGGCGTCGCTGGACTAATGTGCTGGAAAGTGCGGGTAGAGTTGGCCTGAATAAGGGCTTCTCGGCTGATGTCCGGAGTCTCCGGTGCTGGTATGTTGACAGATAAGTGAGAGGCTTCAGGCGTACTTGGCGAAAGTTGATCAAGAATCGATGGCATCTGCTCCGCAACAGTGGTCGGCTCATGGGGAGCAATATCTGGGTGGCTCAGCAGAACCGGCTCGCTTATGTCGCTACTAACACTCTCGGTGTCTGACATGTATCCTCTGGCATGCGCTGGCGGTGTGGTGGGCATGGTAGAAAGTTGGGCCCAGGCCATATTGTCGAGACCTTCGGCAGCCGAAACCCCGTCGTAAGAAAACTTATCCGTGATATAGCTGTTTCCATGCTTAACTGAAATCCCCAATAGCGATAACTCCCCATTGACCTGTAACCAAGAAATGCGACCGGTATCACCACCTAGTAGAGTAGCCCAAGTCCTCTCCCCCTCACGCATGGGGCCCAAAAGAAGAAAAACTGCCTGACCGAGTATTAAGGCTAATGGTAATAGAGTATCAAGATCGTGGTGCATAGACGATTTGACATGGTCTTGAAGTTTCCGCACGTGGCTGCGTAGTAAGCTTTTCAAGGCATACATGCGGAGGTGTGAACCGTCGGTGCTGTGGCCTATGTTGCGCCAGGTCTGTCGGGCATCAAGCACATCGAGAGCCCGCGGTAAGACGCTTAGAAGACCGGTGAGAACACCCATCTGTTGAAAGAGGGTTGAACTCTCAGTCTTGTTGTTCGAGGCCGACATAATGGAGGATGAAGCTGCGTATGTTCAAAAAACCGATATTTTGGGTTGCTCGCCGGACATGCGCGATCAGTCTTTATATATAGATACCCGAAATGGCCGATATATTGACGAAATGGTGGGGCTATTATCAAATGACGTTGGGAGTGGGGAGGTCTCCAAGGTCTCCACTTACATGCAGATAATCTAGGCAGCCACTATTGTATGCAGGGGCTCCATTGGACAGGATGCAAGCGTTATGGCGAAGTAGAGTCGTAGCAAGTAACGCGAGAGAAAGCATATATACCAAGAGGAGTTCATTATGGTCGGGTTCGAGTGTGAGGCCCGACGATGGTGACCATATCCGGCCAGGCGGCCATGGTTATCTTATCTTGCTCCAGGGATAGGGATGGTCCGATCAACACAGAAAAGCACAGACAGTCTCTCCGGTGCAATCGGTCATTTTTGCCCCATCTGGAAAACAACATGATGATCATCACGCGACCCTAACCCTCTGTTTTGTGGTGTCACGTGACAACTATCGTAGAGAGAGGACCTTTGACGTCCAATACATCTAGTGTTGTTGTGTGCATTTTATGCTCAGCTGATGTAGTACAAAATGCGTTCAAAACCCTTACCACAAACTGGATCAGTTTACCTGACAACCTAGGAAGTGTATAACAAACCGGTGCAATCGCCCTAACAATCAGAAGGTTCCATCTCAATCTGCTTATTCACGCTGCCCAGGAAAATCTGGTTCTCATCAGCGGATTTCCCATCTCTGGACCTCCCAAAAGGGTGCTCTCTGTATCATCCCACAGAGCTACATCCATGAACATGTTAAAGGACGCCTCGTGATGTCTAAACCCTGATATTTGAGATTTGGCCATGTGTATTTGACGTTATAGCTTAGCCACGATATAACGTGTAAAGCACAGATGACCATAATAAGTGCATTGACGATACAGGAAGAAGACTAGACTAAAACAAAAATGACACTCGAGAATCTACGGGTATGTTGTGAATCGGTCTTGGCTTCAGAGCCAAGCAGATCAGGAAACCCCGCAGCTCAGTGCACAAACCGTACACGGGATATGTCAGACCAACTATACCTCCGTACGTATTGAGCAATATCAGCATATGAGCCCGAACAGTATCTTCAGGCACTCGGCCAGGGTTACACATCGGCATCCCCGAGTCTATATTGGCGATGTTGAACTGGGTTTGGGGAACAGATCGCTGCCTGTTTGATGGCGGGCTCACAATATCATGCGAACTTTGGGGAATGAAACTCCAGAAGTAACCCAACTTGAGATTAACCACAAGCGTGCACTTCAGGGAACCACTGTGTTTTGGTCAGCTTTGAGGAGAGTCAAATATAGCTCGTCATTTGAATAGTCAAGAGATTGTACCCAAGAGCAGTGAAATCTGGCGTTAGCTACAAAGACCATCGCGAACACAAGCAAAGGGCTATTCGAAGTTCGGCGCTACCCTTCAGCCAGCCGTAGCTAACGTTAAAGCTTTGTGGGCCATACATATGTTAGAATCATCAAGAGCTCCCGGGTATAGATGACGCAGAACGTGGAAGTTGCGATAGTAAAGATTTCCGGTATTTACCCATCAGGCAGGAGTCTTATGAACCTTTTCTTCCAAAGCTAAACTGGTCTGAGGACGTATGCAACTTCCTTAATTGTCGACTTGCTGAAGATTTGAGAAGAAAGTCAAAAGGCCACTTTAAATTTCCTTGCAATGTTCCTGACACCTAGTTTTCATCTTTCACTATTGGGAGTTGAGCGAATTTTCAATACATCATCATCAACATCATCAAGACTGTTAACAGTACTTGGCTATCGACATTCGCACGTCAGAAACATATATAGTGAAGACATTTCTTTGCTCCTCCCAATTTAAACTTTACAACTCAAGCCAATTTGAAAGATCGTTGAGGTAGGCAACCTAATGTTTATTAAACATGTCTATTTGTTTATATATCTCCAATCTCTTCTCTCTTCAGTTCATGACATTAACAGGCTTCACTTTCACATAGCCTACATCAAAATGCCCCGTTGGCATGTGAATACGTTATATTCTAAGCTATACAGCGACAAGAACCCCCCGCGCAACACCTACCGCCGCCCGGGCATCGACAAGAAAAGGGTCCATTGGCCAAAACCATGCACCGCTTTCAACAGCTGTCGCGGAATTGACCTGAAGCTGACGTCCGTCACCGGGTCTATGATCCGCCTCTGCTTCCCCGGCATCATCAAGCTCGACAAACCGGCCCTCGACAAAGACATGGAGAACTGGACGGATGGTGAATCCTCAGAGTCCGAGCCTGAAATCGAAGAATCTGACGAAAGCGAATCCGAGGCGTCTGAGCTCGAGGCGAGTGATCTGGAGGATGGGACGGATGTTGAAATGGAAGATGCATCTTCGGAGGACGAACATATGATTGAAGCAAAGGTTGGGTACGGGTTGGCTAGTTTGATAGCACTCGAGGACGACAGCGACAGTGACTCCAGTGGGTCGGAATCTGGGGATCTGTTCAGCCGAAACTCCACCGATGAATTCAT
This sequence comes from Huntiella savannae, assembly GCA_001483325.1. Lineage (NCBI taxonomy): Eukaryota > Fungi > Ascomycota > Sordariomycetes > Microascales > Ceratocystidaceae > Huntiella > Huntiella savannae. Next base: position 31,250 of record LCZG01000087.1, read on the forward strand.
TTCCGAAGTCAGCACCATGGAGCCGCCTAAGCGGGTTCGGTTTGTGAAGCTGATTCAACCGGACAAGCTGGTTGAGCCTAACAAGCCCATTGAACTGGTCAAGCCCATTGAACTGGTCAAGCCCATTGAACTGGTCAAGCCCGCCGAGCCTAACAAGCAGGTTCAACCGATCAGACGGGTTCAGCCGACCAGGCGGGTTCAGCCGACCAGGCAGGTTCAGTCGAACAAGCGGGTTGAGCCGAAAGAGGAGATTGAACCGAATAAGCGGGTTCAGTCAAACAAGCCAGCTCAGGCAAAAATGCGTGCTCAGTCGAACGAACCGAAAGCACCAAACAAGCGGGCTCGGTCAAGCAAGTCAGCTCAGTCGAACAAGACGAAGGCGCCGAACAAGCGGGTCCAGTCGAGCGAGCCGAAGGCGCCGAACAAGCGGGCCCAGTCGAGCGAGCCGAAGGCGACAAACAAGCGGGCTCAGTCAAACAAGCAGGCTCAGGCGAACAAGCAGGCTCAGTCAAGCAAGCCAGCTCAGTCGAACGAGCCGAAGGGGCCGAACAAGCGGGCTAAGTCGAACGAGCCGAAGGCGCCGAACAAGCAGGCTAAGTCGAGCGAGCCAAAGGCGCCGAACAAGCGGGCTAAGTCGAGCGAGCCGAAGGCGCCGAACAAGCGGGCTAAGTCGAGCGAGCCGAAGGCGACAAACAAGCGGGCTCAGTCTAAGAAGCTCATTGAACCGATCAAGCCCGTGGAGCCGACCAACCAGATTGAGCCGACCAAGCGGGCTCAGTCGAGCGAGCCCAGGGCGCCGAGCAAGCGGGCTCAGTCTAAGAAGCTCATTGAACCGATCAAGCCCGTGGAGCCGACCAAGCGAGCTGAGTCAAACAAGCGGGCTCAGCCGAACAAGCGGGCACAGTCTAAGAAGCCCATTGAACCGATCAAGCCCGTGGAGCCGAACACCCAGATTGAGCCGAACAAACGGGCTCAGCCAAACAAGCGAGCTCAGCCGAACGAGCAGATTCAGCCGAATAAGCGGATCCGGTTGGCGGTGAGAAGCTAAGAAGATGGTGAATAATCTCGTCGATCGGATACACAAGGAAATGGGGGATCTATCAGCACGAGATCAGGGGGGATTAGGTCAGAATTTGTACTTTTAGGTCGTGGATATACTTTAGTTGCAGCTTTGTCGACGGTGAGGTTCGGCTGACATTAGGGGGGTAATATTTAATTCAATATCCTACGTTGTTTGACCCAGCCATTAATTACTTGGTGCCGTCGTCCTGGATATCTACTGCTCTGTTAACAGTAGGGCCTGAACATACTCAGCCTCAGATAGGGTTAACTCTAGAAATATACCAAGCGTTTGGAAACGAAATCATTCCATCGTGACCGCAGATACTGGGCTGGGAAATGAGCAGAATCTGACACTAACAAGAGGCATGGAGCACAAGATATAGCATTATATGCATGGCACCCTCAATGGTGGTGCAGATCCGGACGTTGTAAATACATTTGACTCGGGTTTCCTTGCCACCAGGCGAAAGATGTGCATACAACAGGTGGCGTGCGGTAGATTGACCGTGGAGACTAATTTATCGCAAAAGTTTAATCAATAGAACTGACCATTGGCAGCGTCTATCCCAGCACAAGAATACCAGAAGCCATGAAGGCGTCAACTCTGGAAAGAATGTATGCATAAGAGGATACATTATCATTCTGCCGGGGTGTGTTAGGCACGTGGGGTACAGATTACAACACGCTTCATGCATATATGCGAGTGGCCCCTTGTATCCTTTGGTGCAAATATCCCAACTAGGAAATACACCAGGACGTGCAGTGACCCAGGATTACCAAGTCCGTGAATTGTTGCGCGTGCCCGAGGTCACCAATATGTTGACGAGTGATATGAGCTTCTGCGAGACTGTTACAGTTATGGTGACAATCTTTAGTGGCTTTGAAATCGTCGCAACTATGACCGTAACAGGAAAGCTCCTTTACTGCAATCATATCTTTGAGGGCCTGCCAATGAATTGTAGTATAATCCATGTAGTGTCTGATGGAAATGGCATCTCCAAACCCAAAGGTACCATTCCGAGCGTACTAAGAAAGAAGGTCGAAAAGAAGACAACACCTTGTTGTTACTTTGCTATATAGGACACAGTTGATACCCAATTTGCCACATACGACCATAGCCTGCGGAAAATACGGGGTCCCGTCTGCTCCCCCATAGTCAAGCCACAGAGCGCTGGATTAGTAGTACGGTGGGTGACCACGTGCGAATACCCGGTGTTGTATGTACTTTTTGGGTTCTTTCCTTTTTGCATTGTGCTACAACAAGTCGCATGTGTACCTTTGCATGCACACAAATGTAGAGATACATTGTGTAACCAGGGTCAGTCACAAGTGGGTACAAAAACGGGTCAACAACGTCAGAACTAACAAAAAAAATGATGACAAGACTGGGACTCGAACCCAGGCGGATTTC